>JAURVB010012956.1:0-69400 GCA_033002965.1 Piper betle | reverse complement strand
GGCATTGATTATTATCCATGGTTGCGGATTCGCTTACTAAAGGATTACTACCCAAGGTCTTTCATGAGCATGTTGCTCAGATGGGTATTGTATCATTTGATGATATGTTACTTTAGTGGGAGTTTGTATTGAACTGCAGTATTTTGGTTTAAGGTTCACTCTGTTTTAGTATTTTGGTGATCTCATAAGGTTGGACCAGTTGAAAATAGGCATGTTCAGATCAAATTACATGTAATTTTCATGCTACATATCCATACTTGATCTATGTCATTTGATTATGTTGGTGTATGTGACCATGGAAGGTTTAGTTACGCTCAATGTGACGAAAATTGCCTTAATTCTATATTGACATTGATTAATGGACGAGATTGTTATTTTGGTATAATGACATATATTTGGAGCTCATAAAGTTATACAATTATTTTGTGTATAAATATTAAGTCCAAGTGGGAGATTGTTGGAAATTGGACATAAATATATACATGAATCAGGAATTGTATCATATGTTATTATATAAGGTTGGCTAAATTAAATTGATCTACTAAAGTTTAGGGTTATGAGCCATAAATTAAAGTATGGAATTTAATGAGAAAAGTATGGAATTTAATGTGTAGATACCTTTTTCATAAATTCTCTTTCGTAATGGGTGAAATTGAATTTATGGAACTAAGGCTATAAATAAGGAGGTTATGGTCCCTGAATTCATATCTGGTTTTCGTTCTGGTATCCCATTGTCCAGAACTTTGGTTTAGAAAACTAGTCTTGAATTTGGAAGATCCAAAACCTAAGTGATCAAGACTCTGATTTCTTTATGGCTTCATGTACGCTTCCGCTATTTTATTTATCTAATTTAATTACTCTCGATAATTTGATATGAAATCTAAATAAAGTCTATCATTTTCTTCCTCAACCTTGTTCCTTGTAGGGAGTCCAGATCAATTTGCTCACATCCCTTTCAAGGCCACCCCGTCCAGCAGCTTTAAGATGGCGATCTAGCACCTTTGGATCTGCACAAATTGCATATTGCCCCTTCCTGTATTCGATTTGCTCCAGACCTTGTAAAGTGCTCAGTTTATCATCTGCTTAAATTGCTGTCAGGTCACTAAGCTCCTGTATACAAGGTGAAAACAAACAATTTCAATCTAGTACGTACCAAATAGGCGAACATTAATAACAATCACAAAATACCATTAGTTTACATATTTAAGGATATTAGAAAGCATATCAAGGAAAAATGAAATCACTACCGGGCCAAAAGAGATGAAAGAAGAAAAAAGAATATCTGACAACGAATGGAGCGCATCTCAGATACATTTCACTGGCAAACTAATAGTTGTTGGCATAAAAGATACCTTAAAAAGTTAAAACAACTAAATTAGATTTGCAATTGACCATAAACTGTTCAAAGACTCACTTAACAGAGAAATAATACGATTTTGTGCAGTTTATTTTTGCCAATAGAGACTCTGGGTACCTTAATTGAGATATTATTCATATGCCTTTTCAGGTCTTGTTGCCTCTGTAATTCGACATTCCAAGATCTGAAAGTGGCCTTTCTGGAGTGCTTACCTTGCCTTCTTTTTGACAATTCATAGGTTACAAGATGAAAACCACATCAGCCCACTACAGTAAAGTAGGTTACAACTGTATAAGAAGAAAAACAAACCCTATGACATGGCAACAAAATGCAGTTACAATTAGAGTAAAAAAGTGCAAGAACAACCCACAAAATGCAATCAAGAACTTCCCATGTCCTTTTCTCTGGTAAGGTTGGTAAAGTGAGAATGCAAGCTAAATTATACTGCTCCTCTGAATGTTTCCTGCGTGACCAAATGAAAAACCTTATCAGAAGAATGATTGAACAGATAATAACTTAGGTCCCCTCTATCCCCCAGACAACACTAACATCAAAACCACCAATGATATGCTTGGCGGGAACTAAACATGGCAATCGTCATACATAAGTTCAATTGTCAACATAGATTTTTTCCACAAGGCAAGTGCCACCATAAAGACACCATACTTGTGACACTGTAGTTGCAATTAAATTCAACTGTGCCCGTCAAGGGAAATGTAATTCTGAAATTTACCATGGAAAAATACCCAACCATGTGACATCCCCAATAATCACATTCGGTGAGGATGTAACATAAAAGAAGTCCACGTAAAGTGTAAAACCCTAATTTGGGTTAAGGTTTTACTCGCTTATTGCCTAGCTTGGTTCGGATCAGTCTTAAGACAGTTCAGCTTTCAGACTATAATTATATGGCTCAAATAGCTTTTGTTATAATTGTATGAGAATGTTATGGAGGTTGGGTATGTCCGATATACATATGATAGCTTCAATTATAATTGTATGAGTATATTATGGAGGTTGGGTATGTCTGATATACATATGATAGCTTAAATTATAATTGTATGAGCAGGTTATAGAGGTTGGGTATGTCTGATATACATGTGATAGCTTCAGTTATGTTACAGTAAAAAATGACTTATTAGTATATTCGAGGTATACAAGCTCTTGTTTTTACTAGCTAAGGGTTTTAGAGCTAGATCTTGGTTGTTGCAACATTAGTATCTATTTGGGCTTTTCCACGATATCTCTTTTGCATGCATCTTAGGTATTTTGGAATATTGGATTTCTCTTGTGGGCCCAGTTTGATTTAAGTCTTAAATCATCATCACTTGAAGTTGGTACACACTAATGTGTGTAGGCCTATAGAGGTAAAATCTCTTGGCAGTTCTATTTATTTTGTCACTTTTATTGATGATACTTTTAGGAAAGTGTGGGCTTATGGCATAAAAAATAAAAGTGATGTTTTTGGTACTTCAAGAATTTTCATGTATTGGTTGAAAGAGAAACTAGTAAGCCTTTGAAATGCCTTAGAAGTGATAATAGTGAGGAATATTGTTCTATTGAGTTTGATAAATATTGTAGCAAACATGGGATTAGGCATGAGAAGGCGGTTCCTATAGAGTGGCTGAAAGGATGAATAGGACCATCTCTGAGAGGGTTAGGAGTATGTTATCTTCAGCTAAGTTGCCTAAAAGCTTCTGGAGTGAGGCTATGAGTACAACTTGTTATTTGATCAATAGATCTCCTACGCATGCCCTGGACAGTGACATACCAGAAAGGGTTTGGAGTGACAAAAAAGTTAGTTATTCTTATTTAAGAGTCTTTGGTTGTAGAGCCATTGCCCATGTGCCCAAGGATCAAAGGGCTAAGCTTGACTCTAGAGCCGTAGACTGTATTTTTGGGGATATGGTAATGATAAGTTTGGATATAAACTTTGGGATCCTAAGAATAAAAAATTGATTCGAAATAGAGATGTAGTTTTCAGGGAGGATCAAATAGTTGAGGACTTTGGCGAGGAAGAAGTTCCTCAAACGATAAAAACCTTCAACCTCAACTAAAAGTGAAGAGGCGGCTCAAGATGACACAATTACTTCCTCACCTAGTGATGATGAGGGTGAGGATGTGGTGTCGAATGATATTTCTGATGAGTTTGTTAATGTGTTGGACAGGAATAGGTAGATTCTAATCAAGGGCAGCCAACTAATGTGAGGAGATCAGCTCGTGAACCAGTTCCATCAACAAGATATCCATTATCAGAATATTTGACAATTACTAAATGTAGAGAACCAGAAAATTATAGTGGGGTCAAAGCTCATGTAAAAGAGAATTGGTTGAAGGCAATGTAAAATAAGATGAAATCTTTGCATGATAATCACAGCTATGAGTTGGTGTATCTTTTTAAAAGGAAAAGAATATTGGGGAACAAATGGGTTTACAGGATCAAATATGAAAAAAATAACATACAACCAAGGTACAAGGCAAGGTTGGTGGTAAAGGGCTTCAGATAGAAGAAAGGTATTAATTTCGATGAAATTTTTTCCTGTTTTTAAAATTTCTTCTATTAGAATTGTTTTGGCTTTGGCTGCAAGTTTGGATTTAGAAGTTGAACAGTTAGTGTGAAGACAGCCTTTCTTTATAGTGATCTTGAGGAGACTATATATATGGAGCAATCAGAGGGTTTTGAAGTCAGAGAAAATGAACAGATGGTACGCAAACTGAAAAAGAGTTTGTATAATTTAAAGCAAGCTCATAGACAGTGGTACAAAAAGTTTGATTCTTTTATGAAAAAATGGTTATAAGAAGTTTGTATCTGATCATTGTGTGTTTATCAAAAGGTTTGATAATAGTGACTTTATTATTTTGTTGTTTTATGTGGATTACATGTTGATTGTAGGACATGATGGAGCCAAGATTGCAAGTTTAAAGAACTTGAATAAATCCTTTGCAATGAAGGATTTAGGACCGACAAAGCAAATCTTGGGGATGTCTATTCGGCGTGACAGGAGAGCTAGAAAACTTTGGGTGCATAGGAAAAGTACATAGAAAACGTACTTGAAAAATTTAACATGAAAGATAGAAAGCCGATTGGAGTTCCACTTGAGAGTCACTCAAGTTGAAGAAAAGTGACTTAAGTGAAACAGAGATAAAGGAAATGAGAAAGGGTCATTATGCTTTTGTAGTTGGTAGTTTGATGTATGCTATAATTTGCACAAGGTCGGTTATAGCATATGCAGTTAGAATGGTTAGTAGACATTTAGCAAATCCAAGTAAAGAACATTGGCAAGCCGTTAAATGGATAATAAGGTATTTGAGAGGTACATCCAAAATGTGTTTATATTTTGAATGTGATAAACCTTTATTAGTTGGCTACATCGATGTAGAGATGGCAGGTGACTTGGAGACAAGTAGGTCAACATCTGGGTTTGTTGTTAATTTTGCTAATGAGGTTGTGTCTTGGTAGTCTAGGTTGTAAAAGTGTGCTGCATTATCCACAACTGAAGTAGAATTTATTGCCGCTATAGAAGCTTGCAAGGAGATGCTATGGACAAAGAGATTTTTGAATGAAATTAGCATTAAATAGGAGAGATACATTGTATACTATGATAGCCAAAGTGCAATTCACCTGAGTAAGAATTCAAGTTTTCATTCAAGGACCAAGCACATTGATGTGAGATATCACTGGATAAAAGATGTGTTGGAAAGTAAATCTCTTGAGTTAACAAAAATTCATACTACAAGGAATGTTTTAGATATGATGAGTAAAGTTGTGTCAAAGGAGAAACATGTTTACTGCAGGAATAGAGCAGGCATGGATAGAGCTTCTCATGCTGGCTAGAAGTATTTCATGGAGTCAGGAAGGGGAGGTTTGTTGGGTTGTCCCTCCTCTGTAAATACATGAACATACAACCCTATTTTAGGTAAAAACTAAGATTTTATTGATTTGGTTAGTGGAAAGGAATAAAAGCTACGTACGAAGTTTTTCTTCTTTGGTTTTTTAGTTTTTAGGTTTTGGAAAAAAACTATTGCTACGGAGAAAGAAAATTGTGTGGATTGAAAAAATGTGAATATTTTGTTGAGATTCGATTGCAATAGTTAATGGTAACTTCACAAAGTTCTTAATCTGTAATATTCTTCATTTATTATTTTCCGCAACTTTATATCAATTTTGTAGAAAGTACAATAAATTGGTATTGAGGAGTTTATTATATTGTAGATCTTTTCTGTATTAAAGTTATGATATAGTGAATTTGATCTGGCTATTTGTCCCATTTTTTTTTCTCCAAATTTAGGGGTTTTCACATAAAATTGTCTTATCTGATTTCTCTATTTGTTTAGTACTTCTTATCTTTATATGTTGAAATAGGGGATTTGTATTTGGTTTGTTAGGTTAATCCCAACACTTCGGTGGTGGCGTGTTTTTGGCCATGGCAGGCAATGGCCGGGCAGCCCGGTCATCTTTTATCGAGTCAACAATCAAGGCTGGCCAGAGGTACAACCTCGACGGCTTCAACTTGGACCGGGAGTTTCCGGAGACTGTCAATGACATGAACAACCTGGGCCTTCTCTTGCAGGAGTGGAGGGAGGCCACTGCAATAGACGCTAGGGAGAGGCATCGCCAACTGCTACTATTGACCACTGCTGTTCGCCACACACCATCCTTTAGGAATTGGGATACAGGTAATTATATATGCATGCATTTCCTATGATAGTATACGAAGTAGATTGAGTAGTTAAAACTAAAATTAAGTATAATTAATTAAAGAAAAAAATTAGAATCAGCCAGTGTGAATACTCTTGTATCACTAAAATTAATATAAGTACTCAGACTACAAGGATAGTTGAATGATACGGTAATTTTATCCAATTTGAAAAAAAATAATAACCACTTGATCTAAATAAGCGACTAGATTTCTTCTTACTGGGAATATACACATTAGCCGCTGATAGTAAGCCTTCTCATTAATTAATTAGGAAACTGATCTGTAGCTAATTTATGTAAATGGCCTGAATAAATTGCCTTAAAAATATATTTGTAATTATATAAGGAGAGAATTTTTGGAGTTTGAAAATGGCGTAGAAGAGAAAGTTCATTACTTTCGAAATTGTGATTAATTAGAATCACAATTAATGGAAATTAATTAATTGTACATCATCATGCATGTCGA
The DNA here is from genome assembly GCA_033002965.1 of Piper betle. Taxonomy (NCBI): domain Eukaryota; kingdom Viridiplantae; phylum Streptophyta; class Magnoliopsida; order Piperales; family Piperaceae; genus Piper; species Piper betle. The sequence continues at coordinate 62,878 of JAURVB010012956.1, read as the reverse complement.
GTACAGGGATTGATCTGATTTAACCGGCGAGCGCAATGCAGGACAACCTCGATTGGATCAACCTCATGTGTTACGACTACCACGGTGGCGGGTGGGAGCCAGATACAACCGGTGCACACGCTGCCTTCAACAACTTGACTCGAGACGGTGTTGCAGCATGGAGTGCCGCCCGGGAAGCTCATCCTCGGCATCCCGCCCTACGCAAGGACATGGACGTTAGCCAACCACGGCATCGGAGCTCCAGAAAAGGGCCTTGGGCCGGGCGGCGGCTATGTGGCCTATAGGGACTTGGTGAACAGGTACGTGAGGGGCAACAATAGGGAGATTTACGACCGGGGAACGGTTTCCATGTACCTGCATGACGGCACATCTTGGTTTAGCTACGACGACACCGAGTCGATAAGGGCCAAGATTAGCTTCGCCAGAGAAAGACGTCTGCGAGGCCACTTCGTTTGGGCACTGGATCAGGACCTCGGCTGGAAAATCTCTCGTGCTGGTATATTTACCAATCTAATATATTGTGTTTGACCAATTCTAACTTCAACTTTACTTCCCACGCATATATTATTGTCACCGTATAATTTCATTAATCAAAATAAAAGAACGATTCATTTAATCATGGCAAATAATTAAATATTGCATGCATTCACTATAATCAGCTTGGCAATCTATATTTTAATTATGGAGTTAACTAGTCTATTAATGTAAGCCCTATCATGGATACAATGATATGCACTGTCATGTGCAACGTTCTCAACTAATAATTAGAAGCTCCTTTGTACAAATTAAAGAACGAATCTCCTCGGATGTGATTTCATATATAGTAGTACTCAAGCATAATAATCTATATGCTTGAGAATAAATCGCCGTGTTAGTATTAGAGATGAGATTAGAGATGAGAATTGAGATAGAAACAAATGTAAATTTTCTGTTTTTGTATGTGTTACTGTAGCAACGGCTATTTCCTCTGTGTTGCTTGTTGCACAAGCAATCCAGAAGGTTCCTAATTGTTCCTAATTGTGTACATATAAATGGCTTGATGCCATTATTGAATACAATTTGATCCATTTCTTAACATGGTATCAGAGCTACACAGGGGTTTTACGACAGCAATTTGATCAATTGCTGTTCTCAAATGCGCCTGTGTTCTTGCTGTGTCGGCATCATCATCACAGTGGAAATCCACTGGTTTTCTTGCTTCTGCTGATTGATCCTCTGGTGTGGAAGATCAGAGTTACACAAGAAAGGGAGTTTTGAAAGGGTTTGACGCTCTTACTCTCCTAATCTGGTTGAAAACTCATTGTTCTGCATCACAAATTTGTATTGTTTGTGTTGATTCAACTTCACAGTTCCTTGATCATCAGATTGCTTGATTTGATCTGTTTGCATTAATTGAATACACAAGGTAGGAATGGCAAACGATCGAGTTGATACTTTTACTCATGATAATCAGAGAGGGAGTACTTCTGATCAGAACACTTCATCAATGTTTGCTGATATGTCGAGGTTTCCTGTTGATCCATTGTTGCAGCTCCAATGGCAAACAATGTTTGGAAATTCAGGTCAATCATCAACTTCGAATGCTGTGTTTTTAAACAATGCACTTCGTTATCCATATCCAATCCATGTTCATGCTCCCTCGTTTGTAACAATTCGGTTGAATTCAAAGAATTTTTTGCTATGGGAATCTCAGATTCTAAATCTGATCGAATCACAGAATTGTATTGGTTTTATTGATGGTTCGATAACTTCTCCTTTACATATTGGTGCTTCTGATTCCATTGCTGTTAATGGAGAGTTTATGGCATGGAAAAGAACTGACAAATTGATAAAGGGATGGATAATTGGATCATTGAGTGAGGACATTCTGCGTCAAGTTGTTGGACTGGATACAGCTGCAGATGTGTGGAAATCATTAAAGGATTACTTCAACAAAAAGACTATGGATAGGGAGTTGACATTACATCATCAGCTTGAAACATTACGAAGAGACAATTGTGAATCTCTTGATGACTATCTTCTGAAATTCAAAGCAATTTGTGATGACCTTTCTGCAATCGACAAACCACTAATGGATGATAGGAAATCATTTTGGTTGCTGAATGGCTTAGGAGCAAACTACCAAATGTTTACTACTATGATGTTGAGACCACCATTACCTAACTATATTGAACTGTTGTCAATGTTGCATAGCTACGAATCCAGGATTTTACTCCAAGATTCAAATTTGGCAACACAACAAGTTGCTTTTGCTGCAAACAAGTATAGAAAGGCAAAAGGAAGTGGTCAGAAGTTCACTTCAGAGAATCGAGGTTTCGAACCTGCTGCAATGACGAATTCCTTGGCCTCAGAGTTAGCAAGCAAGCTTACTATCAATACTGATGCAAGCAAATCTCATTTTCAGCCTGTCAAGTCTGATGAAGAACTGAAAGAAGCATTACGCAAATTTAAAACTGTCTGCCAGATTTGTAGGAAACCAGGACATACTGCATTCAAGTGTTTCAAACGAAATACTACATTCAAGGAGAAGAAGTCTTCTGATGAAACTAAACATGCTCAACATGCTCTGAGTGCATTCCAGGCTCAGGAGGTTGATGTCAATCAATGGTTGCCAGATTCAGGTGCGTCTTCTCACATGACTGGAAATCTCTCCTTATTTGATGACTATGTGTCCTATGATAAATCAGATGTTGTGTTCATTGGTGATGGGAAACAATTAGGTATTGAACATATTGGATCTGTTAATATACATACTGTTTCTGGACCTGTGAGATTAACTAATGTGTTACATGTACCTGCTTTACAACAAAATTTGCTGTCCATTAGTCAGTTCACCTCTGATCACAATTGTGTTTTTCTTTTTAACTCTGAGGGATTCCATGCAACTGACAGAAGGTCTGGAAGAATAATCCTATCTGGCACTCGAACAAGCAGCATCTACAATATCATATCTGATCAACACATTGGTCTGTATTCAAATCGGCAAAGGAAGACATCAGATTTCTTTTGGCATTGTAGACTTGGGCATTGCTCTTTTGAGACACTCAAAGTTTTGAAGAATCAAGGACGAATACAAACATCCTCTGAAAAGCTTGATTCTGCTGTTTGTAGTAGCTGTCAACTAGCTAAATCTACCAAATTACCTTTTTTAGATAGGGTAGCTAGATCCAATGTGCCTTTCAATAAGATTCATTGTGATCTATGGGGACCAGCTCCTCTGCTGTCAACTGAAAATTTCAGATACTTTGCCATTTTTGTTGATGATTGTACTAGGTTTATATGGTTCTATCCACTATATAATAAATCTGGTTTCTTTACTATCTTCAAATTGTTTGAGCAATTGGTTGATAGGCAATTTTCTGCCAAAATAAAATGCCTTCAGACTGATGGAGGAGGAGAGTTTGCAAGCCATGCTCTTCAAACCTACCTAGCTGAGCGAGGTATTCTGCATCAAGTAACCTGTCCTCATACTCCTGAACAGAATGGGGTTGCTGAAAGAAGACACAGGTCCATTGTAGAAATTGGTCTAGCTCAGCTATTTCATAGCAAAGTTCCAAGTCAGTTTTGGGTACATAGTTTCCAAACTGCTGTATTTATACTCAATAGGAGGCCGTCACCTGTGTTGCCAAACAATTCATCTCCATTTTTTGAACTGTTCAAAAGAGAGCCTGACTATTCTTCTTTACGAGTGTTTGGCTGCAGGTGTTTTCCATGTCTTCGCCCATATATCAATAATAAGTTTCAGCCACGATCTCAACCATGTGTGTTCTTAGGGTATAAGACATCCTATAAGGGTTATGTGTGCTACAATCCCCAGACCAGAAGATTCTATATGTCAAGACATGTGATCTTTGATGAGACAGTTTTTCCTTTTGCTGTCACAGGTCATAGCAGTTCAGCTTCATCCTCTCCAGCAAAGTTTACTACTCATTTAGATTTTATCCCTTTACCTACTACACTATCATCCACATCAAGACAAGCTGATACATTGGCTTTATCTGATCAAGGAAATCGATCTGATCCTCCTGAAGTAACCCCTTCCACAACTGTCAGTAATGAAGAGAAAAGCTTGCCTGGTAGTCCAGAGGGTGAGGCTTCACTTCCATCTTGTTCTAAGACCAAGAATGTCGAAGGCCACTCCATGATTACTAGATCCAAAGCAGGTATTCTCAAACCAAATCCGAAGTATGCTTTGACCACAGCTGTTGAAGTCATTTCTGAACCTAATTCAGTAAAGGCTGCAATTTCTCATCCTGGATGGTTAAAAGCAATGCAAGAAGAAATAGCTGCTTTGGAGGAGAATGATACATGGGAATTGGTTGATAAGGATGAACACATGAATATCATTGGTACTAAATGGATTTTTAAAGTAAAGTACAATGCTGACAATACAATTGAGAGACTGAAAGCTCGACTAGTTGCAAAAGGTTACAATCAGCAGCCAGGAGTTGATTATTTGGAAACATTCTCACCTGTTGTCAAGCCATCGACTGTAAGACTTGTTTTATCACTTGCTTCTGTCAAAAATTGGTTTGTACACCAAATGGATGTTAAGAATGCATTCCTTAATGGTCAGTTGCAAGAAACTGTCTATGTGTCACAGCCACCAGGCTTTAAGAATGCATTGTTTCCGAATGCTGTTTGCAGACTTAAGAAAGCCTTATATGGTCTTAAGCAGGCGCCCAGGGCTTGGTACAACAGGTTCAGCTCTTTCTTATTTTCTCAAGGTTTTTTGTCAAGCAATGCTGATTCTTCTTTGTTTGTTTTGAAACAAGATGAGAACATTGTCATTCTCTTGTTATATGTGGATGACATGCTAATTACTGGAAATACATCAAGTTTATTAGACAAATTTTTAGTTCAGCTGTGTCAGGAGTTTGCTATGACAGATCTTGGACAAGTCCATCACTTTCTTGGTATCCAAGTGCAAACATTCACATCTGGTCTGTTCTTGTCTCAAAAGAGGTACGCTCTGCACTTACTTCAGAAAGCAGGGTTACTGGATTGTAAGCCTTTGTCCACGCCAATGATTAACAAGCTTGTCATTCCAGAGAATTCTCCTCTACTCTGCAATCCTACTTTGTATAGAGAATTAGTTGGTTCATTGCAATATTTAACTTTTACAAGGCCTGATATTATGTTTGCTGTTAATTGGGTGTGCCAGCATATGCATCAACCAACTGAATTTCATCTTGCTCAAGTGAAGAGGATTTTGCGATATGTTAAAGGCACCTTGATGTATGGGCATTTTCTTACCTCAAATACTGATTTTCAACTGACAGCCTATGCTGATGCTGATTGGGCAGGTTGTCAAACTACACGCAGATCAACTACAGGGTATTGCACATTTGTTGGTGCAAACTGTATTTCATGGTCCTCCAAGAAACAACCAACTATTTCTAGATCCAGCACAGAAGCTGAATATCGAGCCATGGCAGTTGCTGCAGCAGAAATAAATTGGATCACTTATTTGATTCAAGATCTTCACATACATCAACCTAATGTTCCTGTGCTTTATTGTGATAATTTGGGGGCTTTGTTTCTTTCTGTCAATCCTATGTTTCATGCTCGTACTAAACACATTGAGATTGATTATCATTTTGTAAGAGAACAAGTTGCTTTGAAGAAGTTGGAAACACGGCATCTCTCTACAACAGATCAGGTTGCTGACATTTTCACAAAGGCATTGCTAACTCAGCCTTTCTTCAAGAATTTGAGCAAGCTTGGAATTATGGACATGTCCAGCTTGAGGGGGTATTAGAGATGAGATTAGAGATGAGAATTGAGATAGAAACAAATGTAAATTTTCTGTTTTTGTATGTGTTACTGTAGCAACGGCTATTTCCTCTGTGTTGCTTGTTGCACAAGCAATCCAGAAGGTTCCTAATTGTTCCTAATTGTGTACATATAAATGGCTTGATGCCATTATTGAATACAAATTGATGCCATTATATAGTAGTACTCAAGCATAATAATCTATCTGCTTGAGAATAAATCACCATGTTAGCACATGTTCATCATGTGATCAACTTGTCTTTTATCACAATAAGTGTCATTTTTATTCATGTTATATATTGTTCTTGTTTTATGATTTATAATAAGAATGGGTTTTGTCACCTCCCAATGGAGACGCTGATATTGGGGGTCGTTGATCCTCCCGATCATCAATGGGAAGGCTCGGCGACTATCGGGAAGAGGTAAATTTTTTCTTTATAATAAGTAGATTGACGTTAATGCCTCAATCATGATCATCCCACTTGGAGATCACCAACCTCGTGAGTCTGGGTCTGGCCTTACAAATTTACCTTACAAAAAATTTTCAATGAAAAAAATCGTCAATTTTATATATAACTAGGTATGACTATGACCCGCCCGATGTCCGATTGATCTTTATAAATTTATTATCATATATTAATATTGTTGTCATAGAAATTGAGTCTTGAAACACATAATTAATATAAACACTTTTGATTACAATTTCCAATGCAAACAATAGTTTCCATTCATTTGTTGCTTTCGCCAATACAAATAACTCCAACGATCATTTCTACGATGTTTCTTCTACTCATGCACTCTAATATCCATACACAATCAAAGACCAAGATGGCAATTTATCATCGTTTAAATTTAATCTAACTACGAAATCATGTCGATCCTTAGCATCCAAAATTAAAGCATAGCATGCATGGTTTGAATTGCTAAAATAAATTGATTTAATAGAATCCTACAATTTTTGTCTAAAACACCAATCCTTGAGTATTGCCAATTAAAGATCACTAATAAAAGAGAGTATATCTAACTTTAAAAATCAAGCCCCTTACCATCAGAGTTAAAAAGAATTACCGGCGCTAGAACTTCCTACGAAAGCACTCTTATTGTTTATAATATAAGCTTTTCTTAGTCATTTTCCCCAAGAAAACCATGGGCCTAACTACCATTCCATCCCCTTGGGAACCTTGCAGCAGCAGCAACCTTGTCAGAAATTTAGTGGCATGATATCAGGACGAGCCGAAAGCCTTTTCTTCCTCAACCTTGTTCCTTGTAGGGAGTCCAGATCAATTTGCTCACATCCCTTTCAAGGCCACCCCGTCGAGCAGCTTTAAGATTGCGATCTAGCACCTTTGGATCTGCACAAATTGCATGTTGCCCCTTCCTGTATTCGATTAGCTCCAGACCTTGTAAAGTGCTCAGTTTATCATCTGCTTAAATTGCTGTCAAGTCACTAAGCTCCTGTATGCAAGGTGAAAACAAACAATTTCAATCTAGTACGTACCAAATAGGCGAACATTAAAAACAATCACAAAATACCATTAGTTTACATATTTAAGGATATTAGAAAGCATATCAAGGAAAAATGAAATCACTACCGGGCCAAAAAGAGATGAAAGAAGAAAAAAGAATGCCTGACAACGAATGGAGCGCATCTCAGATACATTTCACTGGCAAACTAATAGTTGTTGGCATAAAAGATACCTTAAAAAGTTAAAACAACTAAATTAGATTTGCAATTGACCATAAACTGTTCAAAGACTCACTTAACAGAGAAATAATACGATTTTGTGCAGTTTATTTTTTCCAATAGAGACTCTGGGTACCTTAATTGAGATATTATTCATTAGCCTTTTCAGGTCTTGTTGCCTCTGTAATTCGACATTCCAAGATCTGAAAGTGGCCTTTCTGGTGTGCTTACCTTGCCTTCTTTTTTGACAATTCATAGGTTACAAGATGAAAACCACATCAGCCCACTACAATAAAGTAGGTTACAACTGTATAAGAAGAAAAAATACCCTATGACATGGCAACAAAATGCAGTTACAATTAGAGTAAAAAAAGTGCAAGAACAACTCACAAAATGCAATCAAGAACTTCCCATGTCCTTTTCTCTGGTAAGGTTGGTAAAGTGAGAATGCAAGCTAAATTATACTGCTCCTCTGAATGATTTCCTGCTTGAACAAATGAAAAACCTTATCAGAGGAATGATTGAACAGATAATAACTTAGGTCCCCCTCTATCCCCCAGACAACACTAACATCAAAACCACCAATGATATGCTTGGCGGGAACTAAACATGGCAATCGTCATACATAAGTTCAATTGTCAACATAGATTTTTTCCACAAGGCAAGTGCCACCATAAAGACACCATACTTGTGACACTGTAGTTGCAATTAAACTCAACTGTGCCCGTCAAGGGAAATGTAATTTTGAAATTTACCATGGAAAAATACCCAACCATGTGACATCCTCAATAATCACATTCGGTGAGGATGCAACATAAAAACAAGTCCACGTAAAGGGTAAAACCCTAATTGGGTTAAGGTTTTACTCACTTATTGCCTAGTCTGGTTCGGATCAGTCTTAAGACAGTTTAGCTTTCAGACTATAATTATATGGCTCAAATAGCTTTAGTTATAATTGTATGAGCATGTTATGGAGGTTGGGTATGCCCGATAAACATATGATAACTTCAATTATAATTGTATGAGCATATTATGGAGGTTGGGTATGTCCGATATATATATGATAGCTTAAGTTATAATTGTATGAGCAGGTTATAGAGGTTGGGTATGTCTGATATACATGTGATAGCTTCAGTTATGTTACAGTAAAAAATAACTTATCAGTATATTCGAGGTATACAAGCTCTTGTTTTTGCTAGCTAAGGGAGCTAGATCTTGGTCGTTGCAACATTAGTATCCATTTGGGCTTTTCCACGATATCTCTTTTGCATGCATATTAGGTATTTTGGAATATTGGATATCCCTTATGGGCCCAGTTTGATTTAAGTCTTAAATCATCATCACTTGAAGTTAAGGTTTCGAAGCTCATTTAATTTTCTTGTATCAATTTTCATTCGTAGAATCTCTGTTAGGCTCTGAGTCAATTTCAACTTTTGTCGGTGTCAATCAGAATTTTTCGGCCATATGTATATTGCATATATTATAGGTCCCACTAGACCTGTAGTTAGACGCAGAGTTGCAGAAATCGGCCGATTCCGTGCGGAATCGGCCGATTTAAATCGGATCGGCGTCGCGCCGATCCGATTTCGGGGCCGAATCGGGCGGCCCCGAATCGACCCCGGAATCGGCCGAGTTCGGCCGATTCCGACCGATTTAAATCGGAATCGGAATCGGCCGATTTAAATCGGAATCGGTTTTTTAGGAAATTACCAAAATACCCTAGGTATGATTTTTATTAAATTATTTAAGCATGGGTAAAATGGTAATTTGGATTTTAAAAACCTAAAATCAAACCCGCTCCCCCGACACCGCCGCCGCTCGTCCGCCCGCCGCCGCCCGGTTTCCGCCTCCGCCGTGCGGCCCCGACTCCGCGCTCGCCGCCGACCGGGCTGCCGACCTCGCCGCCGACCTCGCAACGTCGCCGCCCACCCGTGGCCGGACCGAATCGGGCACGCACGAATCGCCGCCGACTCCGCCGCCGGCTCCGGGCCGCCGACGGTTCGTCCGGCCGGGCTGCCGACATCGACCGGGCTGCCGACATCGCCGCCGCGAGACTCGCCGCCGACCGGGCCGCCGGTGGCGGCGGGAGTAAAAATCGCACGGTGGCATTCTTGTAATTAAAAGTTGACTCGAGTCTAACTCGAGTCAAAAATAATAATTAATTCGAAATAATTTAAAAAAATCTTAAAAAATATTTAAAAATATCAAAAACTATAATACACAGAATAATATCAAAATAACATCAATACTTAATTTTAATATATTTATATTATAAATTGTCAAATTATTATATATAACTGATTAAATTAATTTGGACCGATTCAACTGAACCGATTCCTGGCCGATTCAGACCGATTCCGATTCCGATTCCGATTCACTGGAAAACCGATTCCGATTCCGATTCCGATTTATGCAACCATGGTTAGACGGAGACCAATTCACGCCATATAGCAAGATCTGGGTTGTCCACGTCAACCCTACCAAAGCCTCCCATTTTCTTGGGTTTCTCCCACATGCATCAATACACACGCATGAACTCCAGCCACTTTGGCTCATAGCGGGTGAGACTCTGGCCACTAAACCAGAACCACCGTGACCACCTCGCAATGAACTATCGACTCAAACCCTCCACCAACATTAGTGCCGCCGCAATAGCTGCCGGCGATGACATTTTGTTTACTAGATTTCTACAGTCACCGCTGCCTTCGAGGATTTTTTGGCGCAGGTGACATCCCTCCAACAAGACTGACTGCCCAGATAATTTCACCTTGCCAAGAACTTCAATTTTAATCTATCCACGACCTTTGTCGTGGTCGCGATCACTGCCCGCAACTCCCACTTTCCCAGTAACTCCGTCGATCGCCTCCACCACCATGCTCCTATTGATCACGACTGACAGTGAACCCATCCTCATTGTCACATAATGAGGCTTATATGTATGATAAGTAAAGTACATAAGTTGGACGTTAGCAAATTTTTGTCTTTTTTAACCCTTAATATAATGTACCTTTAGATTTCAAAAAATATAGTTGTTAAAATATTTTAAAATTAATTTTGATTACAATTACTATGATATATAAAAAGATTAAAGACATCAAATTTATTTTAAAATCTATAAACATTTAAATTTCTTATTTTTATTATTTTATACGAGTATTAATATATATATTGAGGCAATTCCATTAACAAAAAACAATTGGACTTTAAGTATCTCAAATAAGCTTTCCAGGCTAAAGTTTATGTATACAAAATATAATTTTTAATATTGTATTGTACCACTTGATTGAACTTGATATATTCTATATCGCCTTAAAATTTAAGACAATTTATATTATTGTAACCCATACTTGATTTTTAAATCTAAAATTTTCACAAAATTCTTTTTTTCTTGCTAATAGCAGTATTTTAACTTAGTGTTTAATAAAATATTGATAATAAAATACTTTTAAATATTTAATAAAATATATTATTAGTAATTTTAGAAACTGATTAGACTCGATTTGATCAAATTTAACCAAATATATTCAGTATTGGCTGTAAATTTGGAATAGCATCCATTCCTGAATTTAAAGTTAAGATACAAAATTATTTGTTTATTCATATTTTTTAATAATTTTTTAATATATTTTTATTGTCAGTTGATTACCCTAATTTAGTAAGGAGTGGCACCGCTGGTTTTCAGCGGTTGATGGTAACACCCCATGGTCGCCACTAGACCGAGAGGGCATGGTACCAGTGATACGTACTATACCACCACCAGTCGCTCTGGTCTGCACCACCAGAGTTGCAGGAATCGGCCGATTCGAATCGGATCGGCAGTGTGCCGATCCGATTTTGGGGCCGAATCAGAGCCCAACTCGGCCGATTCACCTCGATTCCGACCGAATTGACTCCGATTCGGAATCGGGGTGAATCGGTTTTTTGGATAAATTACTAAAATACCCTAGTTATGATATTTATTAAATTATTTAAGCATAGGTAAAATTGGAATTTGATTTTAAAAACCTAACGTTAACCCGCTCCGCTGCCGCTCGTCCGCCCTCCGCCGCCGCATTTCCACCCTCCGCCGTGCGTCCCCAACTCCGCGCTCGCCTCCGACCGGTCTACCGACCTCGCCTCCGGCCTCACAACGTCACCGCCGACATGTGGCCGAACTGATTCGACCTTGTGAACGCACAAATCGCCACCGACCGGGCCGCCGACTAGCCCTCCGACCGGGCTGCAGACATCGTCTCTGCCCTCGCGACCGGGCCTCCGATGTGTGGCCGGCCAACAGTGCAGTGGGCGCGAGACTCGCCGCCGACCGGGCCGCCGGCGGCAGCGGAGGGTAAAGAGCGGAGGGTGGCATTCTCGTCATTAAAAGTTGACTCGAGTCTAACTCGAGTAAAAAATAATAATTAATTTTAAATAATTTAAAAAAAATCTTAAAAAATATTTAAAAATATCATAAACTATAATACACAAAATAATATCAAAATAACATCAATACCTAATTTTAATATATTTATATTATGAATTGTCAAATTATTATATATAACTGATTAAACTAATTTAAACTGATTCAATTAAACTGATTCATGTCCGATTTAGACCGATTCCTATTCTAATTCCGACTCCTTTAAAAATCGATTTGGACTCCCTTTCTAATTTATGCAACCATGGTCCGCACTCCCCTCTCACTCCATACAAACATTTTGCCCCATTTCTCTCTCACACACCACATGCCCACACAAAGACCACACCTTTATAGGAGTCGCCATGGAACCTAGAGCTCAAATTCCCACCATTCCGAACCATGCTGGTCTGCCCTTCCACTCTCCCATATACCCTCCAATCAATTGTTTCTTTTTTTTTACCGGATTACATAAAAATTAAGGATCGGTCTGTCTGTTTTGAGTTTTTTTTTGGTTGCTATAGAGGCTTCATACATGTTGCACGTAACTCTTCTCGTTTTTCAGCATATGTTGTTTCAGATATGATGTTTTTTTTTTCATCAAGAAATTGGTTTATTGATTCCTTGGTTTATCATGCCATTGCTGATATATTGGTTGCTTCATAGTCCAGGGTTGGTATATAATCTGTTGATTGCAAAGGAATGTTGCTCTGTGGTGAATGGTTTCTTCTTTTTTGTTGTCAATGTAGTTGATATAAGTTGTGAGAATGGGGGTAGGAAGCCATCAGACGAGGATTCTAACTGCTAAGCAATTGAGTTTCATGCCGACTACTTTTAGCGGATTGGGTGCTCATATGAAGACTGAGGTACTTCCTGTGAGCATTTCTTTATACTCTGCTGATTTTGTAGCAATCATGCAAAGGAAAAATATACGGTTTGCTAGACTTTGGCGTTTTTTATTTTATATTTTATTTTATTATTTTGCTATGATTTCCTTGCGTGTGTTTTCCCTAGTGTTTAGTTTCGTGAATAGCAACCATTGATTTTTGTAAATGAAACATCTCATCTTTCCCGAGAAATAACGATAAGGATTGGAAATGGAGTCTTCTCATTTGGTATCAAAATTTTAGAAAATTAATTTTGTTGAGATGGTTTGAGCATGTGCAAGGGTCTGAAGACACCTACTGCTACTATATAGAGATTTGGTGTGTAATTTGTAATCCACGAAAGAGGGTCATGGATAGACTGAAAAGAGCTTGGATGAGGTTATCTGTAACGACATGGACTTCTGCAAATTGAGCTTTCATACGGTTTATATTCTTGTTGAAATGTAGAATGAAGTCTTTTTTGGATATGTTGGAAAAGAAGAAGAGAATTTTTTTATAAGCCTGCCTTTTCGAGGGATTCTACCTTGACAATTGGTTTTTTCGTCTCTTCAAATACTTTTCATTCACGGTGTATGTTACATTTTTTGGAAAAAGTAAAGGACAAAATTAAGAATTCACCCAAAGTTTTTGGAAGTTTTTTGCCCCGATTCTCTTTTCATATGCAAAATCTGCAAGCACTTTGCTTCAATGTTTTTACTGTAGCATTCTTTCAAGAGTAGAAACCTTTGTAAATATGTTAAGTAAAATTTTGACATTATTATTCAACAGATTTGGGGTTTCTGCTTGCTTATCCCTTTTTTCTTAAAAAAAGTGTTCTTCGTTTAGGAATGTCCTGCCAGTTCCTCTTGTAGTCATCTGGAATCCTATTTTGTTGGGATGGGTTTCTCCCAGAAGCTGGTTGTGAAAGTGCTAGATGAAAATGGTTAGACCATTCCAGTAATTTACTTAACAGTGTATGCTTGTTTTCGATACGGAATAGCTTAAGCAATGGCCATTTTTTGTCCGTAGTACTTGTTTTTTACTAACAAAATGCTTATTTACGTTTCTAGGTGATGCCGATGCTGATTAGTTGTTAGAGGCACTGTTAACATATAAGGTGATTCATCCTGTTTTCCAAATATTCAATTTAATTTTGAGAACATCCTATATCATCAATTTTTTCTTTTACAAAGCAATGCCCCTCTATGAACAAGATAGAAGTGGTGATGTATTTTGTAAGATGAATCGGCATGATTTTAATTGATCAAACACTCAATGATTTTATAAGAGGGCATAAGAGTGATTCCAATTACATACGAGGTCCATGAATTTCATTTGAGATTGTTCAGACACGTGCAACTGGACTCCTCAAGGCAGTTGTGAAAGGATTTGGTTTGTAATGTGCAAAATAAGGGTAGTGGAAGACCAAATAGAACATGGATAGAGGCTATATGAATGATATATAGACTTCCATGATTTGAGCTCAGGATAGTTTACGATGCAGATTAATGTTGTAATATATTGTTCATGTCCCTGACCCCAACTCGGGGCATGGTGGAACGGGAAGATCCCTCCCCCGCTGCACCGCACCCCCCACCGCCCCTCCCTCCCCCTCCTCTGCTTTTCCCACCCAAACACATTAGCACACACACACAAACCCTGCCAACCCACTTTCGGATATAAAACCCCTCATTTCACCCTAAACCCCATTTTCTTAACCAGCACACCAGGCGAGGCTAGACTTAAATCAATTATTTTCTTCTATGCAAATAGCTATCTTTGAGCTCATCGTTGATTTCATAATTTTGTCATGTTTGATTGATTTAACCCATCCAAGAATCTGGCTTTGTGAACCTTAACATGGGAGATGGTCAAACATGTTCGAAAGTCAAAGTGGAATCTCGGGTAGGTGGTCACTTGAGAAACTCTCAAGGATTCAAAGTAGCAATATTCGGTACTCATATATTTCCCTCTCATTGAATGCCTTTTTCTAATAGTATTTTCCTCAATTCAGAATAAGGATGACAGTATTTTCCTCTATGGATTTCTCATTGGAAGTAGTCAAGATAATGTGGTATTTGATCAGACCTTCTTACCTTGACCTTTTTCTTACAGTTGCTTTTAATTTTGCATTTTAATGATAACTCATTATATATTTTACTATTTTTTAGTAGTCAATATGTTTTTTTGTTCAGTAGTTCTGCATTTTTTATTGTATGGTGTTGAATGCAGTAAAGGAATAGCAATCTGGCTTGCTGCCATAATGAACATAAGGCAAGTAGTTGTCCAAAGAGATTCTGTGGAAACTATTACCTTGAAGTTTTATGGGAATATTGGAAGCGAGCTTTATGCTCCTTGCCTTTATACAACTATTGTTCTTATTTTCTGAAATTTCAAATTAAAGTTTTTTGTTACCAAATCGATCTGCATTTTCTGAGAAAGGGGCATCGTTGGACAGAAATAAAGAATTGTAATTGTGTTAAGGAAAGAGGTGATTATTACAAGATGAGGTTTATTGGGAAATTATTCTACCTTGGTTTACTTGGACATCCCTTAAGGTTTCATCTTTGATTTCATCTGATTTCGTCTTCAGCCTACATCCCAGTTTGAGTTGTGGCAACTAGCAAGATTTTATGTCCCTCATTAGTTGTTTTCAAATTCACATAGATTATGAAAAATGTATGATAGAACAAAATGTTTTATGGTTTTTGATAAACGCTCTTCTTGCCTTTTAAAAGGGAAAATGAATTAAAGATTCTACTTCAACATATACCTCTACTTTTGCAATATTACAAGATAGAATCTTGGGGATGATGCTCATGATTCTTCTTTAGTAATTTGGAGAGATCTATGATGATGTTAGAACTTCACCTCGTTTTCCCTCTAACTAGGATTGCAACAAGAAGGGCACCTGCCTTGAACTTGCCACATGGTTTTGTATCATTGATTAACGCCTGAAAACAATCAGTTTGTGATATAAAGTCCATGCTGCAAGCTTTAGCACCTGGAATAAGGTGTTGGTGATGATGTCGATGAATCAGTGCAATGATGTTGCCTAAGAAATATTAATAGGCTGTCTTCGATTGTTAGTTGGTTTCAAAGAAATCTAATTTGGTTCTACTTGGAAGCATGACCATGATACTTAAGATCTCTGGTTGGTTTAAGCATTAAAGGTATTTTCTGTTTCAGATAGTTTTCAAATTTGAGATGCCTTGCAGTAAATAAATAGGATCGCTCAGGTGAACTACTTTTGCATAAATAGATTAAATGTTTCTTTACTTTTAGAAAATTGGCTGTCTATTTAGTAATGGTTGAGATAATAAGTTCAGGGTTTCTTAATGGGCGTTGGGACAAATAGAAGTGTGTTATTTATGAAACTGTTAAAATTCATGTACTGTTTGGCTTGGCTGCCCGATCAAGCCATACATAATGATCTTTTTTTAGCCGCAAACTTTGAATTTTTTTTAACTTAAACATTTATAAGAGAAGTGAGGGATACCATAAATTGATTATGAATGAGTTGCAGGTCTACCCTAGGTATGGTTTCGCTACAATTCCAGAGCAAAATTTTGCTGAAACTTATCACAATTGGCAAAGATTGAAGGTACCAGTCATTGTGAATTGGTGTAATTGAGATTATATATCTCAATCGATCTTAAAGAGGCTGATTCCTTGTGATGAAAACTAATTCTTTATTGATTCAAAAAACGCAATCCCTATTTATAGACTCACAAGCAGGGCCCGCCCCTAAACCCACTTTGGTATTACGTAGACTATGGGTCTAGGTATCCTATGCTATTGATAAACCATAAGCCCGTTTGGGAGTTACATTGACCAACTAATAAAATAAAAAACCAACTAAATATTAGTATCTACTAAATGGCGTGTATCCAAACAGTATCCTAACAACCCACAGCTAGCATTTGAAGCAAATATGATCTAGCTGGCTATGGGATGTAAATACTTGTCTTACTTCAAGCAAGTTAGTTTGTATTTGGTTTTTACTCTTACATGTTTTCCTGCTTTTAAATTAATAGGAGGATTTTAGTGATCGGGAAGATGTTAATTCGGACAAAAGGAAATCATTGCTTTCAATGGAATTTTCTTGGGAAGAAGTTGTTTGTGCAGTTAAATGGAATTGATCTTATTTAAGCTTTTTAAGAAAAACATTCATTGTTTCTCTTATTATTTGGATGAAATTTCTTTTTGTTTTTAATGTTTTTAGTTTTCAGCTTAAAATTAGGGCCTCATCGTCTGTTTTCTGATTATGAGGTGGAACTGCTTCACTCGAAGATTTGTTAGATTTCATTTTTTCTGCAAAAGGTGATGCAAACATTGGAGACATTGTGAAGAGTGCAAATCATGACAGCAGCAAGGTTGTGACTTTATTATTTTCTTTTTAAGTTTAATTTTAAGATACTGGTAGGTATAACTTCACATGCGTTCATGCATTGCCAAATCTGATAAAGAAGGAGGGTTGGTGTTAGGAAGGACAAGTGGTTGTCAAAACTTTCACCATTTCTTTTCATAGTTCCAAAATTTTGATATATGTTTCTGATCCATTTTCTAGATAAGATGGAGGCGAAAGAATACTTGTAGAATTTTGGACCATGGGCATAACTGTTCCTGAAAGACATCAAAATAGCTCGAGCTAGTGAATAGTTATATATTATTCAGTACAGTATAAAGAATCTTATTCTTCGTATTATCCTGTAGTGTATAAAGAATCTTATTCTCTGAAGAAAAACTTACCTGAATTTGGATTGTTTGTCTGAATTCAACCACTCGTATCTGCCCGATTGAATTTTCAAATTGTTACAGATTAGTATTTTGACTTGTTCTTTAATGTATTTTCTGTTGTCAGTGCCTACATATTAGCTAATTAGTTCCTGCATAGCAGCTGCATATCAGTTGTTTGTTTGTATTTTAAATTTGAGCCGTAACAACTTTTTGAACTCCAGATTTCTATAAATAAAGTACGTAGGATAATCTATTGATTACCTACTACCATCCATTATATGATTTTCAACATGGTATAGGGCATGTTTTAGATCCAGGAAGAATAGCTTGTGAGGGAGGGAAGTGACTGGGTGTTTTCCTTCCCCCTCCCTCCCACCCTTGCACTTCTGGTGTAAGGTTTCTCTCATCCTGCTTCTTCCCTGTTTGTATTGAAGTGAAAGCTTCCTTCCTTCTTGATCTGTGTGTAACATACACCCAAGGTTGAATGATATTCTGTTGTGCCCAAGCTATGTATACTAGCATGAAGGGGGAGAATCAGGATATGGATGTTTATTTTGAAAAATGTCGAAGTTCCTGCTACTCTCCTATTATTGTCATCAAGCCCAAGATGCCCTTCTGCTTTTTGCTATTGGGTATTCTTGGTGAAGTTGATGTTGAAAGTTGTCTTCCGTGACTTGATGCTACTGCCATATTGCTTTAACTAATGACTGCTTAACAGAGCATGTCATGTTATGTGATTTGTTATTGGATTTTCTTTGCATCGTGTTGCTTTTGGTGCTGCCTCATCTTGTTCAAAAACTGCTGGTTGTACTCCTCTATGTTGAAGACATTGACTAACATGAGATAAGTGGTTCTGTTAGCAACTTCTGCTGCCGCTGCTGCTTACTTTGCTAGTTGTCATGGAGTCCAAGCTTTGTCTATGTTCCCTACCCAAAGCTTGAGGGGGATGTTACAGATTAGTATTTTGACTTGTTCTTTAATGTATTTTCTGTTGTAAGTTAGTTCCTATTCATTAGCTAATTAGTTCCTGCATAGCAGCTGAATATCAGCTGTTAGTTTATATTTTAAATTTGAGCTGTAACAACTTTTTTAGCTCCAGATTGCTATAAATAAAGTCCATAGGATAATCTATTGATTACCTGCTACCATTCTTTATTTGATTTTCAACACAAATTTTATGTGACTGATGGCCATGGATTCTTCGATGCTTTTTCCTTTCAGTTTGTATGTTGTGCATACTAGATCATTTCCATTTTCAGTAGATTTTTCTCTTTTTTGTGGGCTTTTTGTCATCCTTTCTCTTATAAGAAATTCAAATGTTGAGAAAATGAAAGAAATGGGGAGTGCCGAGAGAGAAATAAGTCAAACAAGTTGTAGTTTTGACTCAGCAATTATGTCTTTGTGTGCGACTGCAAATATCTCTTTCCTACAAGAAGGAATCTCATTTATTAGGAAACATGCTTTTTTAGCATATGTTTTACAATAAGACTATTGTTTCCTTGATTTGGATCTGTTCTACTATAAGCCATATCATTCATTTTAAGGATTCATTTGTTAATAAGTCGTATTAAATCGTGTTTAGAATTTCTTTGAATCCTATAAATTAGGGGTTCCTCGATTATTGTTTCTTGAATTTTATGGATGAATAAGTTTTTGCCTTTCCCCAACCTGAATTCTTTGGGAACAGGTGTATGAAAAAGAAGAAGAAAAGAAGACTACTATTGTTTTTACTTAAAGTTCAATCGAAAGATATAAACATTTAATGATGAATTTTTTATCTTCTTACTTGTAAACTAAGTCTACTAGTGCTCAGACTGTAGTTCATACTCCTTAAACATTGCTCTTCTATATCTATTTATTGATGATGACCATGTTTAGCATCTCAACCTGGCCTTAACTGTTAGCTGAGTCATGCAGACATGATATGGGTATTGATATGCTGCATTTACCTTATTATGTCTTTGAGCTTCTGTAATAATTGGTTATAATTACTAGGTATTACCAAATGAAATTCTTTTTGGTACCATGGACAAGACACTCTAGTTGCTATCGATGGGATTTCAGAAAATGATGTATCTGAAGCAATCGACAACTTTGGTAGGTATTTTATTTGTTACTTTAACTCAAAGATTGTCATGAGTATTAAGGTTAATCAACATGCGGTATTTTAGGTGCCAAAGTTCCAATTCAGCAGTTAGCTGACTCAATATTTGCCCAGCAGCTAGCTAATATACCCGTATGTAAAGTCCTTTATTTACACGAAGGTTGTGAACTTAAATTAGATAGTTTTTTTCCCCCAAAAACGTGAGTGTTGTTTACAGTGTTGTCAGAGTTTGAATGATTGCTGATTTATCATTATTATGTTTAGTTATTTTCTTTTTCTTGGTCCTTCTCATCTACCACCATGAAATGGAAAGTGAGGTAAACGTGTCTCCCATTTATATGCCTTCAAACTCCTTGTCAAATATGAGCTAGGTTTTAACCCAAATTCTTCAATTGACAGATAGGTTTGCTTGGTTTTAGGTTGCTTCACAGTTCACGAATGTGCCCCCTGTGCGTCCTTTCACCCATTGCCCCTTGTAACTATTTTTGTGATGAATTTTTTTAGTTTGAAATTTATCATCAGGTGGGCACTTTCGCCTAGCATGCAACATTTTTGTTCTGTATCCATAAGTTCCAAGGAGACATGCCCCCAATGTGTTCTACTTGTATTGAATCTGGCTTGAAACAGATCTGTAGTTTCTTTTGTTCTTTTCCATATGTGCTACTGTTCTTTACTATTAGTTTGAGTTTTATTATGTATTCATAGTTGATTACTAGTTGATAAATTGATGGTTGATCTGCTTGTTATGATTGCTTATTTGAATCATTAATATGTTGTGAAATTCATCTCCTACAATTTAGTGGCTTGCTGTCATTGTTACACATTTCTCATTTTGCGTACTCCTTGGTTTCAGGATTATTTAATACATGAGACTGTAGATTCTGCATCAGTGAAGACAGAAGATGGATGTCAACTGAAGAAAGCTGAAAGATGATCTTCAAGGTGTTGTTCAAATTCAGAAGATTGGGAGGAATTTCCAAAAAAGAGAAAAATCTAAAGTGAGAAATGTATAGGCACAGAAGATGTCTATGATGGAAGAACAGATGATCATCTCCCATCCATTCATATCTCCGAGACTCCCAAACCCCAGTCTGGAGGAGATAAATTCGGAAGTTGTTTATGGATTCCTTATTTCCTGGGTTTGGCAGGAGCTCTCAAGCTTGCTCATCAGAAAGACCTTATTTTCTGTATGGCTCTGTCGTAGAGCTGTCGACTCAGGGATGGAAGAAAATTGATCAGTTTTTATACAATATTAATGCTCAGTTTGTGGATACTGGTTCCTTTTCAGCTTTGAAGAGGACAGAAGGATATATACATAATTTTCCTGCTGGAGATAGGACTCAGATACTTACACAGCCTGCAATGCTAATCAATAATCTGTTTCTTTATATGTAGAAATGGTGGCGCCTACGTGGGATGCAAGGAAATAGATGACTCATATATACTCTCAACCGAGGGAGGTTAGTCCGTCATGCAAGAGATTGGAGAAACTGTTGATGTAGTCTCAAGGTATGTTATCAGAGGAACAACGTCGAGATATTGTCTGTACATGTGAGAGGTACAATCTGACGTGGTTAGGCCCACAAAACTTGGGCCCATTCGAGCCTGAACATGTAGAGCAAGTTTTAGGACTTCCGTTGAAGCATACTGAGATTGGTGATCTTCGAGCTTCACAAGCGCTTAAACTGCTGAAAGGTAGTTTTCAGACCGATACCTTTGGCTACCTTCTCTCATTCTTGAAGAGATTATTCCCAAGCGGCCTGAATCTTTTGTTTATTTTCTCTGGAATTGGAGGGGCAGAAGTGTCTTTGCACCGACTTGGAATTCATCTCAAAGCAATTCTCTGCGTTGAAACATCTAGACAAATCAAGAAATAACTTGGAGATGGTGGAGTAGGAGTGAACAGACAGGAGAATTAGTTAGGATTTAGGACATTGCAACGCTTAGAGTTAAAAAGTTGGAAGATTTTATGAGCAGGTTTGGAGAATTTGATTTAATTGTTGTTGGAAATCCATGCAGTCATGCTGACGGAAAGACATCTGGGGAAATGAATCATCCTTTGTTTTTTGAGTCTGGCCGAGTGTTGAAGCGTGCTTGGCAACTAACTAAAAGCGGAAACTTTGAAAGGAAAATCATTTAAAGATATTTACGGAGCCTCATTCAGTAGAACTGGGTATGATAATCATGTGTTGCTTTTATGAATTCCTGGCTTTTTCTTCATCAATGATTTGGACTATAATTCTGATAAATTTTATTGTTTTATTAGAATGTATATCCTCCTTGCAGTTTTGTGAGGGAATGCTAATAGCTAATGTAGTTTGATTAACAACTGCTTTTATCCTGTCTATTATTCATTCTTGTGTCTTTTATCGTCTTGTATTTTTGTTTTTACATGTGATTGATGCTTTCAGGGATGTCTTTTCTTTCAGGTCTATGCGATGCTTCGGCAGAACACACAACCAAGGTTCTGAGGAGCCTTGCAAAAAAATTGTCCAGGAATTTTCAACTCAATCCAATATGCATTAACCTCTCTATTTTTTTGTCAAACATTAAAATGCTGTAACCACCATTAAGAAAGTTCTTTGTGGGTGGCCTGAAAGGTTAGATGCATAAAGTTGTCTTTACTAGCGGTGCCCTTGCTGGTATGAACTTTTGATACCTTCCATTAAAGCATCTTTGATTCGCTCTGCGTGAATTCCTGCATTGATCATCTGACTATTGGGATGGGGAGGACAATCTTATACCAATCATGGTCGCAATAGTTACTTTGCTGAAAATGATTTCTTGGGCAACCAAACGGTATTCTGCTTCAAAAGCTCGTCACAAGTGTTTCCGAAAAAAATTGTTTGTTACACGTGTAGAAGTTCTTAAATTGAGTTGCATTGTTCTCTTTCGCTCATAAATCAATCAAGTATATATATATATATATATGTATATATATATATTTGCAACAAGGCACAAGCTGATGTTCTTCTTACCAAGCTAATGATGCTTGAGGGGATATATTTATTTCGGAATTTCAGATCCGATTTTGACAATTCGAAAGTGATCCGAAAGGGTGGGGGCTTGTCGTGATCGAGTTGTATGATCATTTTGTTCAAGTCGGCCCGGTCGGAATCCAATCTAAATCATTCTTACAGATTCTAGTTAATAGTTAAAGTGAAGTAAGCAAGATTCGAGCGTCTATTTCCTGCATCATGATTCTCTACGCTTTCTTTTTTCGTGACGTATATATCTGTTTGTCGTCAAATCTTAAATATTGCCACCAACTGCTGATGTTGATTGCATACAAATCATGCGCCACAGCTTCTGGGCTTGCTACTCGCCCTTTTCTCCTTTTTCTTGTCGTTGAATTTGCTTCTTCTAATCTCTCCTATCTCACCAATCACAACAAGCACCCACCTCACCTTCTCTTCTTCTTCCTTCCTTAACTTTGCGTGTGGTAGATTTTATCTCCAACTCTTCAAATTGGATTCATGGGCATACCGGAAGACGAAGCTGAAATCGATCGTCTCCCTCTCGACCTTCTCTCCTATATCCTTTCCTTCCTTACTTCCTTCAGATGCTTGGGCAGGTCCTCCTTTTATTTGTGCCTCTTTACTTGTTTCGTTTGTAGTAGGTGATACTGTTGGAGAGATGGAGCTATGTAAGCTGACAGATGAATTTGGCTTCATCCTCGCATGATTTCCATAATAGCAACACATGATTCTCATACCTAGGACTGGTGAAATTAGATTACCGAATTTTGTTCCAATTTTTATTGCCGTACTGCGTGCAATGGAAAATCTATAATTGATTGAGACCATTCAACTTGCAAATGATAGTGGAATTTTTTTAGATAGTTCATTCAGCAGTCGTACTGCAGTTTTATTTATCTAGTTTTTGGTGTCATTATATCGCAATCTTGTGATTGCATGGTTGCAGGGCTAGTCTTGTGTGCCGAAAATGGAGGAAAGGAGTGGACAGGTCTTATGCAAGGAATGAGAGGCTCAGCTTTACTGGATGGAGCATAAATGATGATTCCACAGCTCGGCTGGTTGGCTTAGCTTATAATCTCAAGGACCTGGACATGTACTATTGTTTTCTCTGCCTCTGCCTCTGCCTCGTGGAATTTTAAGGATTGTTCACGAATTTTTACGGTATATTGATCAAGTGATTTCTTCTTGTTAGCTCTCGAAGTTGTTGGGGCTGCCAAATAACCGATGATGGCTTGAATAAAATATCATTTGCAAAGTGTGTCAGCAATCTGACATCGATATCTCTTTGGGGAATGACAGGAATCACGGACAAAGGTGTAATTGTGCTTGTAAGTGTTGCATTCCTGCTCGTGAATCTGTATAGTAGATAAAAACTACTTGTTTTACTAGGTTTACCAGTAAAAGATTTTGATATCGTTGCCATATTATTTGTTTCGTTGGTTGAATTTCTTATGCCGATGGTTGTTTATTTCCTCTGCTTCGAAGGTGGCAACTGAATTTACAGTTAAGTTTAAAAAAATTAACTGAATTATTTAAAATTTCTAATTAATTATGTCATCGGGTTTGGACAGGTTTCAAAGGAAATAGTCTTCATATATATATGCATATATATATATATACACGCTGTTTGTTTGATCAAATCATCTTTTGAAGCAAAGTTATATTGCATGAGAATAATAGTAAAGAGATTTCTACAACAATTTTGATTTTGCAGGTTTCAAAGGCAATTTCATTGCAGCACCTAAATATCGGTGGTACCTTCATCACTGATGAGTCTTTGCATGCAATTGCAGATAACTGTCCACAATTGAAGGTGAGCTATACAGTAATCTGGCAAGCTATTTGCTAGTTAGCTAGCCTTTCGTTTTGATCAGATGATATGATATATATCTGAATGGTAGGTAACAACAAGTAAAAAAGAAAGAAGGATAAAAACTATTCCATCACTCTAATTTACATGAATATAAACACTCTCTTTTACAGCTATCCTCATTGCTTCAAACACTCGATTCTACTCTTTTGATCTTCTGGTTTACAAGGTAAAATTGTAAAATAAAATACCGGCTGAGTTCATTAATTTCTGTCAATTGTCAGTCAATTAGTCTATGGAGCTGTCGGCATGTGAGTGGCAGTGGACTTGTCACCCTTGTAAATATTTGCCGGAGGCTTGAATCAATTAACGCCTGGGGAATGAGGGTTTCAGGGGACTGCTTTGCTAGTGTGCTTACCATCAACCCAGGCCTTCAGATTAAGTCTGGAGAGATGCATCTCAATGTTGGACCAGTTCCTTTTTGGCCCTGATGTTTAGGGTGTCTACATTTCTTTGATTGATTGCTTGTGAAGCTTGCCCCATGATTTGCATATCTATTATAAAAACGCTATGGACACCTTGTGATATTCAAATAAGAAACATTAAAAATGATTCTTGTTGTTTTTCTAATAACTACACTGATATCTAATGAAGTTAAGATTTTGCTGAGTTAGGTTTGAAACTCTAAAACTTCAAGCTAATAACTTCTTAATTATATACCCGGGTATCAGCCTATCAAATCGTTAATGGGCTCTGACTAAAGGCCTTTCATCGACTAGTTTTTAAATTGATGATAAGAGCATATTAGATAGTTTAGGGGTTAAGTTTGGATTTTGAGATTTGCAATATAGGATTTGGTGTTTTAGATTTTATTGTCATAAGATGTGATTAAATTCCACCTTTGAATTGTACTTGGAAGTCATAAAAGTATATTATGTATCTTATAATTTAACACTGTTTTTTAATTAAATTTGGCGATCGATTGGACTCCTATTTTTACAATTTGGTCATCTAGTTGGGAGACGTCATAAAGTGCAAAAAACATTACTAGAGGAACGTAAAAGGGGGAATGTTACTGTTCAGGTTGTCAGTGATGAAAGGGTGTGAAACATAACTCCAAGGAAATGGATTGTTGGATAAAGAAAATGTTAAAAAAAATTACCTACAAAGATGGAAGAGGTGAAGTCACAAATTAATGAATAAAAGCATATGAGGAAGGTATAAAGAGGGCCAACAGCCAATAAGAAAATCAAGTCAGGTTCAAAATCTAAAACTCCTAATACATGCACGAGCAAATCCATGATAGAAAATTGGCCTCCAGTCACCTGATCGTTGCAGATCATAAACATGGTGTCGACAAAATTTGTGGCCGGATCTGTGATCACATATTACGGTTAAAGTAGCTAAGGTTGTTGATAAAAAATACAACCGGAAAGAAATCCAATAGCAAATATATAACCAAACTTGCCTATTTCGGTTCAATTTTTAAATTTGTGACTGTATTTACAGTCACAAGGTCATAAATTATTTATAACTAGGTTTTTTGTTGCAAATTCGGTTTCAACTTAAGTTTCACAATAGTTTATTTATAGTCTCTAAACTTTTACGACAGGTTCCGGTCGTAAATGCGGTTGTAAAGCGGATACAAATCGGTCGCAACTTGGTTAAAAAATAACTTGAATTTTTTTAAAATAAATGTTTTTTTGTTTTAAATTACTTGTTTAATAACAAAAGATTGTAAATAAATAAATGTGATAACAAAATATATATTAAAACATAGAATAGAATTTAATCTAAAATATAATAAAATATTTAATATCATACATGAAATATAAATCAAATATTTAATAAAAAGACCCTCATTATATTTATGTTAAGGGAAGGGCGAGGAGGATCACGAAGGGGCATATCAAGATCATAACCAAAAAGGTCACAACATTGTTATCTATAGATGGTCATCTTATGACGAGGCATTCGAGCATCTAAAGCAACTGTAATTGACTGGACAAGTTGATCATCTTTGGTCTGAGCCTCCTCCTTCCGTCGCTAGTCTCTCTTATCAAAATATACTAAAGACATGTTTTTTTTGTTTTTGGCAAGATCAATGTATTTTTAGGAGATTAATAATATGTATATAATATCAGACACTCGGTTGGTCATTTGGTCGAACAAAAAAATATCTATGCTTAGTTTGTTTTAATTCTGTCAAATTCGGTCGGATATGCTTCGAAGCGATGACTCGATAATTCAGACATCTGTACCCACCCCTAATTGTGGGAAGCTGATGGGACTAAGATCCTAGTAGATCCAATTCTGATAAGTAATTTAGATTTTGGGATTCCTTGGCTCTATGATGCTGCCAAAAGGTCTGAAAAATTTTCAAGAATTGATCTTTTTTTTTACTGAGTATTCTTGGGAATTTCATGGTTCATGGGCATTGTTGTGTTTTTTTGTAGATTGCTAATCTTCTTAGGATAGATTGTTTATTGATCACCCAAAGTCTTGATGATCATTGTCATACAAGGACTTGGAAGCCTCTATCTCAGAAGTTTCAGGTCTCAGAGTGGTGTCAACTCCCAATGCCAAGCCAATTTTGGATCCACTATTTAGTAATGACTAGAAGCTAGGTACCATGCCCGGTGAGAAATGGCTATTTTAATACATTTTACAATAGATAATACTATCAATCTATAGAGAGATGAAATAGCTATTGACTGAGCACACTATAGAGAGTTGTGGCTTACTTTACTTACATCACTTCTCACGAGAAAGTTTTACTTTTGCCCTTCATCGACGTTTGCAACATGATACAGTTTTAGGTTCTAAAATAATGCTATTATCGAATTACCTATGTGGCACCTGGACAAGGTCTGGAACTTAAAGGCAAGGGCCGTTCAAAAATTACCATTCAGGTTACAGCAAGTCCTGTTCGTGGTCCGCCATGGCAGCGTCCAGAGAATGGGTGATTACCTGACATATGATTTCTAAAAACATTCTTTACAAGTCCTTTACAATTGAGCTTATCCAATCTAGTTTCAATAATAGGAGTCTGGCAATTTGCAATTGTTCAATCTCCTTGAAATGTGTGGCCGCTTGTTTATAATAGATGCAATTATATGAAAGTTGCTCAGAATTGAGGCATTACACATTTGTTCAAATAGCCTCAAATAATGTTTGTCTCAAAATCGTATTATTTATTTCAATATAACATGTACAAGATAACTATTATATCAAAAGTTACAAATATGTGCAATACATTGTGATCGCCAACGTCCAAAAACATCCTATACACACGGAAATAAGAAGAGAAATGTTACGTGCCAACAATTCCCTCAACATCAACTGCACCAACACTGCTGCAGCACAGCATTGGAAATGGCTCCTCAATGAGAACCCCCACCTAAAAGCTTATTGTCAGGAGCTTTCATTTATGCAACAGACTAGGATAAAAACAAGAAAACAGACAACAAACAATTATAATCACGAAATGCAGAGATGAGTAACAAACAATCACAAAGAAGCTCATAACTTAACTATCCTCACATAAAGAAAAAAGAAAGAACAAAGAACTGGAGTGTAGATTGTAAATTGTCAGCAACAAACTAAAATATAATCAGGCCCCTGGAAACTTACTTCTACAATGCAGAACAAACAGGCAACGCTGACAAAAGTTGCAAGAATAACAATATAGTTGCAATCATCCCACAATATAACTAGAAGTGTAAGGTGCCAAAGGACCAAAAACCTCCATGTCAATCTAGTGTAGGAAAGGGGAATGGGAATCAAGATACATCCCAGAAACTTAACTCGACTTCAGACTACCAGCTTAGATTGACACAAGCAGAACCATATATTCAAGTATAATCACAATGCTTATGCATTTTTAAGCAAGATTTACACTCTGCTTTTGCGTTGAGTAGCTTAGTTTGTCTCCATGTCTACCAAAAAGATTTTTGCCATACATTACATCGGTTAAGGTGTGCAAAGATTTAAAACATATCACAATCTCCAAGCAGAATCATTAGCTTGTTTTCAGTTTCAAACTTCCAACAACTATGCAAATAGAACAGCAAGTCAAGATTCTCACCAAGATGTGCCTCTTAGAGTCTTGCATATGGAGTAAATTGATACTCTGCGGGATGAACTCAATGACACAACGAGGACGATGTTTAGATCCGAGAACAACAGCAAGGTCTTGTTCATCAAGCAAATTCTTCAAATCTTGTTTAAGGTCAGACCTGTAGATCACATGGCACTGCAATAAAATTCTTCAATATAACTATGAAACTAAGAAAAATTAGAACACAGCCCTCCTTCGACAAAAAAGTGCACAGACTAGTAAATTTGATCAAATTGGGATTGTAGAATTTAATAGATTAAATGAAATAAATAATGCAATCCGATTAAAGGATTCAAGTTGTTATGTTCAATCAAAGCTATTCATAAAATTCCAAACACTTAGCCCTTAGGGCAAAGTTCAAATTCCAGAGTGCAATCTATACAGAAATCTAAACAAATAACCGGTAAAGGAATTACAGTATGGAAGCAATTTCCAAAGTTGAAACCTTTATAGATACCACACTTAAATATGAACGAGATTCGCAAAAGTTCAAACCTTTAGGGTAACCGGGAAGGCCATGATGCAATTGAGCAAACCCCTCTTCACCAAACCATCATCGTCGCCGTCGGCCGCCATCGCCATCGCCTCCCGGGCGAGGTGGGCGGCGCCGACCATCATCCGCGCCCACGCCTTGCGGCCCTCCTCGAAGCGGAAGTAGGACGCCTTGGTCCGGAAGACGAGCAGCAGGGCCAGCCCCGGCGCGGTGAGCTGGTAGGGCAAGGGCCAGGCGTGGAGGAGGGGAGGGAGGCGCAGCCGGGGAGGAGTACGAAGCCAGCCGAGCTCGACTGCGGAGTTGTAGGCGGCGAAGGTGGTGAAGGCGGCGACGGGGGGACGAGGGAGGAGGTGGCAACCAGTGGTCGTTGAGGATGCAGCGCTGTAGCATGCCCCGCTCCTGTGGGAGCACGGCTCCCTCGACGTCTCCGGCGAGCTCATCGCCGTCGGGGAAGGCGGTGGCGCTTTTTCTCTCACCGGAGGGGTTAGGGCTACCCAAGAGAGAGATTAAACATTAGGTTTTATTTTATATATATATATATAAATTTCCATCCGTTGGATAGAATCCAACGGCTGAAAAAAATTGCACATAATTATTTTACCTCTGTATATATATATATATATATATTTATGTAGGTGTAAATGTGCATGTAGAAGAGGGAGGAGGAAGGGAGAGAAGGCAGAGAGAGAAAGAAAAGGGCAGTCGGCCGATTTTGGAGGGTGAGGGTTCCACTTCTCTCCATCCCTAAACCCTCCCCTCCCCTCCCCTCCCCTTGTACCTGCTCCGCCGCCGCAATCATAAAGCTCTCGTCTTTGCCGCCGCCGACGGAGCAAACCTCCGAGAAGTTGGGATCGATTTATCCGCCGATTTTGTTTCTTTGGCCGGTATTTCTGCGAAAATTGGTATCTTTGTTCGGACTCCATTTTGTCTTTTTTCTTTTTTTGATTAATTAATTGTGTGGGTTGGTTGGATTGCCTTAGTCTGTGAGAGAGATGGCTGTGGCGGCGCCGGGGCAGCTCAATCTGGACGAGTCGCCGTCGTGGGGGTCGCGCAGCGTCGACTGTTTTGAGAAACTTGAACAAATTGGAGAAGGAACCTACGGGTATTCGATGCCTTCTATCCATGCATTGTTGTTGATGGGGTTCTTTTTTAAATTTTTTATGCATGTTTAATTTTTGTACATTATTATTGCATTCCTCGTTTAACGATTTCATGGAATTGCAGTATGGTCTATATGGCTAGAGAAATCAGAACGGGAGAGATTGTTGCTTTGAAGAAAATCCGCATGGACAATGAGAAGGAAGGGGTAAGCTCCATCTTCTGTCGCTAATTATCTACTCTTTTCTTTCTTTTATTTGATATCTTACATTTTTCCATTAGGACTCTGGAATCTGTTGGCAAAGTGGGCGAGATTAGAATATTGTTTATTTCATTTTATTTTTTCATTTTCCATAACTACGGATATGCTATTGTTGCTACACAAAATTTTTAGCAATTATAAAGCAGCTTTGGTGACATATCGAGAGAATTTCTTATGCTATTGCTATACAAAGTTAAATCAATTATAGGGGTTTTTAATAGGCATACCATGGGACTTCCCCTGCATTGGGAACTTCTGGATTTAATTGATTAGGAGCCTTCCATCCGTCTAGTACTCATCTTTTGATTAGGTAAAACTGATGTTGGAAATTGTGTTTAAATATGCTACAGTTCCCCATAACAGCCATTAGAGAAATCAAAATTTTGAAGAAACTACATCATGAGAATGTGATCAAGTTGAAGGAGATTGTGACATCTCCAGGTGACTTATTGTCTAAAATTGTCTTTACATAGGAAATTGATCTTGCGATGTCTGAACTTTGTTCGCTTTCCGTTTATAGGTCCTGAAAAAGACGAACATGGACGACCAGGTTGATAGCTGCTTTGTCAGTTATTGCATTTTATTTTCATTTTGTGTTGTGATATTGCCACTTCCTTCAGCGGAGGAAAATTGTGAAAGGAGTTAACGAACGGAGCATCTGTAGAATATTAAAATGGTGTAGTTTTGGGCTTTGATACTGCTAATATGGAGCGATTAGTTTTAGTTCTGCCAATTTGAGGATGTCTCTATTTGTAAAGAAGAACAGTTTGAATGCTTTTTCTTTCCAGTTATTACTTGTTAGATTAGTTCTGTTTAACGATGTACAATTGCTTGGTCGTGCAAATATTTTTCTTCTTTTGAACCTATATTCTTGACAGTGAAGTACTTATGTGTTGCCTAGATGGGAATAAATACAAAGGTAGCATTTACATGGTGTTTGAGTACATGGACCACGATTTAACAGGTCTGTCAGATAGACCAGGGATGCGATTTTCAGTTCCTCAAATAAAGGTACTAGTTTATTCTCATCACAATTAAGTTCTACAAAAGTGTTCACTTCTTCTATTCTTCTAATATTCTTCTTTATAATAGTGCTACATGAAGCAGCTTTTGACTGGACTCCACTACTGTCACATTAATCAAGTACTCCACCGTGATATAAAAGGTTGTTGTTTTGATATATTTTTCATAAATTTTTATGTTGGCCATCAGTTTTTCCAGTGAGGACCTTTATTCTATGACTGTGCTTGCATGCAGGATCTAATCTCCTAATTGATAATGATGGGAATTTAAAGTTGGCTGACTTTGGTCTTGCACGGTCTTTTTCCAATGATCACAATGGAAATCTTACCAATCGTGTCATTACCCTCTGGTATAGGTAATTGATATTAATACTTTGCTATTATTTGGGTTCAACTTTAATTTCTTAACTTTCATATTTTTCAATGACTTATTATTGTGCATGTATTGTTTCATGTAGACCTCCTGAGTTGCTATTAGGTGCGACAAAATATGGTCCTGCTGTTGATATGTGGTCTGTTGGTTGCATCTTTGCTGAGTTACTTCATGGAAAACCCATCTTACCTGGAAAGAATGAGGTATTACTGTTATTCTAAGAGTATGCCAATATGAATCTAGCTGCCCTTCTTGTCTTGTATATCTCGTGAAATACTTGATTAGCTATAGTTAAGCCATCTGTTTGATTCTACCAATTGGAAACACGATTCAAAAGATGGAAAATTCTACATGGGTGTATGTTATGTATTGTACTAGAAGGATGGCAGTGGTAACTCATTGTGATTACATGTTGGCTGGCTGTGTGAATTTATATGCATCAACTTTCTATGGGTCACAGACTCGCGATATGTAGGTGAATGTTGAAGAAACTGCAACTGTAGTTCTGCCATATTTTTTACAGAATATTTGTTTTCTGATCTTAGCATCAAGACACCGATCCTTGTTCTACTGTGGTAGATGAATATATACTC
This sequence comes from Piper betle, assembly GCA_033002965.1. Lineage (NCBI taxonomy): Eukaryota > Viridiplantae > Streptophyta > Magnoliopsida > Piperales > Piperaceae > Piper > Piper betle. Next base: position 30,567 of record JAURVB010012956.1, on the reverse strand, counting down.
ATATAAATTGCCAATTTATTCTTTTTTTCAGAATTTTCAAATGGATTTTACTGATATGCTCAGTATAAAGTTTCCATGTTGAGCGCATTTTAAGATTAGTGATCGTTTCTTGCTTACACAGCCAGAACAAATAAACAAAATTTTTGAGTTGTGTGGATCTCCTGATGAATCAAATTGGCCTGGGGTTTCTAAGATTCCATGGTATAATAATTTTAAGCCATCAAGACCAATGAAGAGGCGTGTGAGAGAGGCTTTTAAACAGTAAGCGTTACATACTTCAATTTTATTATCTCTGATTTTAGTTTTTATTTTAAGTAACATTTTCTATCAGAGGAACCATTTCAAGTAAGAGATGCTGATCAAGTTTTCTTTTTAAATAAATTTTTTTTCTGTTGGTTTCTTATTCTTGAATTTTGGCTTTGCATGCTAACAGTTTTGATCGCCACGCTTTGGAGCTGCTTGAGAAGATGCTTACTTTAGATCCATCTCAGGTATGATTTCTGAAGGTTTTTTATCTGTTTTTTATAGCAGGGAGTTTTTAGCATGACAATCCTTTAATTGACATATGGGAACTTGGTGAGCGATATGGTAAATTGCTGGCTACATATCTAACATGATTTGTTTTTCTAAAATTGGTGTTTGTAAGCAGAGAATATCTGCCAAGGATGCTCTTGATGCAGAGTACTTTTGGGCAGATCCTTTGCCCTGTGATCCCAAAAGGTTTTCTCATGCAGGATTCTACTTTTCAATTCCATAGTCTGAAGCTAATTTTCTAGTCATTTATAGTCCTTGATTTCTTGTTAATTCATATGTGGCAGCTTACCCAAATATGAGTCTTCTCATGAGTTTCAAACAAAAGAAGCGGCAACAGCAACGACAGCATGAAGAAAATGCGAAGAGGCAAAAACTACAGCATCCACCACCCCATCAGCGTCTCCCTCCCATCCAGCAAGCTGGGCAAGCTCATCCCCAGCTTAGACCTGGGCCTAATCAACCTATGCATCCATCCCAGCCTCCAGTTGTTGCAGGACCAAGCCATCATTATGGAAAACCTCGTGGACCTCCCGGAGGGCCAAATAGATACCCCCAAGGTGGTAATCCTAGTGGTGGTTACAATCCAAACCGTGCAGGTCAGGGTGGTGGATACAGTGGGGGACCATATGCACCTCCGCAAGGTCGTGGAGCCCCGTATGGGGGAACTGGGATGCCTGGTGCTGGACCCAGAGGTGGTGGCTATGGAGTGGGCAACCCAAATTACCCACAGCAGGGTCCCCCCTATGGTGGAGCGTCGGGTGGTGGAAGAGGCCACAACATGGGTGGTAACCGTAATCCTCAGTTTGGATGGTCTCAATGAGAAGACAGTAAATGTATCTACAAGAAAATTATGAGATTAGATATTAGACACTTGTGTAGAATTGGTCAGCGGTATAGAATTTCTTGTGCAAATTCCCCCAAACACTTTTGGGTAGAAATTTGTTAACCTGCGTAACTTAGCAGCGTCCAATAGTGTCAGGGGACTATTTATTGAACCTAATAGGATTCAGTCATAAAGAAGTTTGAGCTTTTCTATCATGTGGAAAAGATTTTTGTGATTGTTCTGAAATGGTGAGATGAGGAGTTATATTTTAAGCATCAGTATATTTTTTACTGTTGTGTAAATAATTGTGAAAGATCCTATTTGTACACACAATTATACACGAGCAGCTGTAATCGGATGCTATTTTCTTTCGAGTTATAACATGTGCTTGTGGCCGAGTTAGTTGCATGCGCTAGGGGACGAATATTTACTGATCACTGATATGATAGTAGACTAAAGGTTACATTGGTTCTTGTTACAGCTTGTAAAACTTCATTTATGTTTTTGTGCTTTTAATTGTGTACTTAGTATTGTATTCTACAATATAGCATTCGCTCAATCTTGCGCAGCTCTCTTGTACATGGATTCAATCTATCCTCTGGCGTTATTCTGGTGCTAGCTTAAGCAGAACTGTAGAATGAAGTCACTTGTGCAGTATTCTAACAATACTGTCATTAGCCTCAGTGATCGTTGGATTGTTCATCATAATGAAAGACTTGTATCACTGATTGGTAGCCAAATGCTTGTGCCGAGAACTTTCTGACTGCTAAAATTTTGGATTAAAACCGAGTCAGTTATTACTCTTTTCACTCCATAATCATTGTCAAATTGGGTCAATATATCATATGAGACACATTTTATTGTATACTACTAAGCATCGTAGAACGTGGTTGGATAGCATTTGGGTAAAAACTAAATGAAATTATGTAAAATAATATACCCTTCAATAATTAACTGAAGGGATTTTTTGGGCATTACAAAACTATTACTCTTGATCATTCTCGAATGAAAGCAATTCCGGATTCTTCATTTGGAATTTGGCGACTTTGAGGGGTTTTTAATAACATTCTCTACAACATAATCAGCGACAAGGATTACTTAATAATAGCTCTTTTCTGCTTTTAAGGGCATGCCCTCGTCTTTTCTTCTAAACATGAGGCTTTATTCCCCTAAATACTTGTTTGTGCAGAGACTGATCTGATTATAAAAAAATGAACATAAATAAAAATGGCACTGGAAAACAATGTTCTATTTACAATCAGGGTCCGCCTCCATAAACAATGATGTATAATTTTCTTTTCCAAATTTACATATACCAACTGGTGTGTTATCTAAATCTTGAAGTTAATTGAATTGCCACCAAAATAATGGCTTCTTTAATGGATCCCACTCCACGAGCTTCATTGCTTCTTTACAAACTTATCCATCTGCATTCTCACTTAAAGAATAAACAATGTTACCACGTTAATGCCTTTGCGTTCCAGCATTGCCTTATATTGCTGCAAGTTTGTATTTACTGCTAATCATCGGCGGTCGTGGTTCTGATTGTAAGGTTCTTTACAGGCACATCCAAAACGTCATTGAATGGAAGATTTATTCCAAGTTCATCTTCATCGTATTCATCCATGACGTGTGTATGAGTTAACATATGGGAATTCTTCACGGAACGCTCTATTCTGTATGAACTCCTCCAGTTAAGGTTTACTTCTTGTTCTTCTTCACTTCTTTCAGTGAAATTCTCACAGGAGTAGTTTCGATTGTGGTTTCCAAAGCTAGGAGGTTCAAGAAAACTTGACTGCGGAGGTTTAATACTTTGACCACTTCGAGCCCACCAGTGGCTCTGGGTGGCATGCTCCATTTTACTAGAAGCTTGTTGTAAGACGCTATCTCTGAAGAAAGGATGTGATGTAGAAGCATCCAAATGACTCCTGTTCCGACCTTCCTCAAGAAATCTCAAAGTGTCCTCTTCACACCTTGGTCTAACTTCGGGTTCTATGTTATCAGATGAAGATCCAAACCAAAAATCTTGACGTGCATCTTCATTTTGGTTCATTGGACATGTAGAGACAGCCCCTCTTCTGTCATTCAGCTGTGATTTAACTAACGTGTAGTACCAATCCAGTAAATATGGACGATTATTGAGGTCCATGCTCAAGGAATTTAAGCAATATCTTCCTTGTGTGACTCTGTTATTAAACAATACCTCCCATGTCATGGTGTTCTGATTTTCAGCTTGTGTTCTTTGGCTGGGAATGAGTGGGCAAATATGAGGAATGTCATGACCATAAGTTCCTTGCCATTTCATCTGTTCTTCCCAAAATCTTTGTAGAGAAGTAATAAATAACTTTCCATGATCATTTGGTTCCCATGAATGATAACAGCTCTTGAAACTGCAGGAAGAAAATCAAATAATCAAAAGAAAAGTAAAAGGTAAAACACATACCAGACCATCAAAAAAATTTCTAATTTATATGAACGTATTATAGCATAAAGTTGTTAATCACTCGTCAAACATCCAAAATGTCATGTTATCCGACTCAATCTAACTTCTATGACCTTTGAAGCCTAGTTTGTAGCTCATACGAGGGAAAGCTAGAAATTTTTAAGTGCAGGTGCATAAGCGGTAAACAAGAACCAAGCAGTAAAACAATCCGAAATTCCATATTTAGCCCACTAGAGATTATTGTGTATCAGAACATTTGGCAAATTTGCAAATCCTTTACTTTGATCACTTCAGTAAGCCAAACATTCTTAATGCTCTGCTAACAATTATATAATAATGTCAATTAACAAACCCTTCATGATAACCTGTTTCATGACAATCTGCTAAAGACAGTCAAGATAATACTCGTAACAAAACTGAAAAGGACTACAATCGCTATGTCAGGAATAAAGACTTCTCCATGTTCAATCATACCCAAGAAAAGACTTCTCCATTTTTCCCTGGGAGCTCCTTTGTTCGCGTGGTGCACTGAATGGTGATGCATAATTTTTATTCCCATGTCGCTCAAAATCAAATACGCTCAAACTGCAGGATAAAAAGCCATTGTATAATTATATTCAGGCATGAAAGCTGACACCAAGCCATTCATCTAAAACATAAAAATTGCTGAAGTTTCAGTATGCTAGAATAGTTTCTTCTAAGTGCTGAATGAGATTCTCAATAGATATCCTACTGACCAGTTATTCATATATGAAAATGAAGAAACCTAATATCCAAATGACCTCAAGAATAAACCCTAAACCCCAAGCCCACAAATCCAAATGACCTTGTAGAAAAATACTTCATGTTCAAAACAAACCTCCTATCTTTTCCTCATATAACGTCATCAAGATATTTGCCATTTTTATCTTTTCTAAACTATCTTAGACAAATTTTAGGTTCTATTTTTTATGACTAGAAAGATTAAATGGCTTATTAGATAGACATCTTACAACCAAATACAAACGGAAGGAAATAAATGAACTGCTCAAGAAAAAATCTAGCAGAGATTGGTAAAAATTGAGAAAAACAATATTCTACAATCAAACAAATAAACACAATTGCTTTGAAATAAAATGACCTGCACACATCACCAACACCATCCACGGTTACTGTGAACTCAGAAATGAACTGCAAAATGTCCATCACACGCTGCAATATTACAGAACACATCAGTTTCAATTCTTAGTCACAGTTGAGCAAAACTCATAGAACACATAACTTAAATAGAAAAAGAAAATTGTTCCACATTTCCACCTTTGGTACAGAATACATCAGCAAGTATGGGGTCAGCAGAATTGAGACCATCTCTTCAAGCAGAAGCATTCCAGTGTACTGCCACAAATCACCAAATAAAGCTCTGCATTCAGCATCATTGTGCAATCATACTTGAAAGTTGTAACAAATTACATGTTTTTGTGTTTGGTGTATGGGACATCCAACTACTTGCTAATTAGACATAATAAAGCATCAACATTGACAAGCTTTTCATGACAAAAATGAATTCCTCAACTTCAAGTGAGATTAAGCACATATCACCCATCACTCACCATAATCACCCTAACTCATAAATAGACAGAAATTGTACTATTGTTTTTTTGAGCTGACAAGCAAGTGTCAAAAAGAGTAAACATGCCATGTTTTCAATATACATATATATACACGTAAAAAAAATGTAACTTACCTGATATAAGGCTTCAAATTCTTTTCGTACTTTATTGGTATTTTCTTTACCTCTCCACGTCTTAGGCATATGATGTGTATGTTGAACAACAAGAGACATTGCTTCCTCTGGATCTAGAACCTGAAGCTCTTCTGAAATTGCAGCTCGACTTATGGCTGTTACAGTTCCAAAAACTGCTGCATACCACAATAAGTTGCGACCAAATATCTGTATTAAAAACAAAATTTTCAGAATCAAAACATAAAAATTCTCAAATAACAAATAAAAACATACATATACTGATATATCACAGAAACTCACATGCCCCTCAAGCAGAGACTCTTCCAAAAATGCAATTATTATCAACACCGCAGCAAATCCACCAGCAACAAAGGAAACAAACTTTGCAACAACATTTATAATAGGAGATGGAAATTGCTTCAGATAATTTGCAGCATGTTCGACACTATTGTTTATACGATGTGTGAAGAGATGCTCAACCTGATAAAACACAGCAACTCACATTCATTAACTTCTGTTCGACAAATATATATAAAGCATACCCCATTCATATCAAAGATACTTAACTTTATGATACTGCTCACCTGGAATGGCATGCAATATTTGATTTTCTGACCACTATTTTTTCTAAGAAACAAACCGACCTACAATATGATTCTGATCATAATTATTTAATGAGTAAATGTCTACTTTAGCCCTGCTCAGACTTCTGAAACAGGGAGAAACCTTTAGGTTCTTCTTCTTATTCTTCCACTGGATACCCTAACGGTGTTGGGGACATGGACCCTACCCTCCTCCTTTACCTGGGCTCACGACCAGCAATGCACAAGCACTAGCGGAGTCGGAGACACCTTTAGGTTAAAATGTAAAATAATTTATTGCACTATATTAGATTAAGTGTTGCACCTGGCATCAAAGTTGCAAAAAAAATGGATTAATTGTGACAACTATTCATTGGAAATATTGTTACAGCCATTCCAAGGAAGCATTTCCAATATGACAGTCAATGATATCTAACAAAACCAGTTAACTGCCAATTAACAGTGAATTGCCTAGTGAACACTGATCAGATAAAGCTGCATGTTTGAAAGTCATAATAAATCCACTCCCTCAATATAAAACTTCAACAAGGACTTTGTGCATACTCTGGAAAGATTTTTATACAAACATTAACAAGCTCGACTTTATATTCCACTTTTAAGCTTATGATCTACGGATTTATTTGTTTTTATATCGTTAAAGGCAGCCAATCTAAGTGAAAATCACCAACATCATCCATACCTCATTAAATTCTCTAAAAATCCACTTCGATAAATTTGACCACCTTCGAGAACAAGCGAGACTTGGGTGATGATAGAACTGCTCAGCATGACTCAAAAAGAGGTACACTAACATTGCAATAACAAGACATGGAGAGAGAAGAAACATTCCCAACCCCACACATATGAACCTCCTTTTCAATGCAGATGGGTTACATATAAAATCTCTTCGGATGCGAAAGTTCCTGCAACAAAAGTTATTACTTGGGATCTGTGCAACTATCTAATGGATAAAACTAAAACCTATGCTGCTCCAGAACCTGACTTTCAGAGACCTCAAATATTTCTTTATCTAGAAGGTATGCTCAAAAGAAAAACAGATAAATTACCCATTTAATAATATTGTTGGCTTGTTGCTCATAATATCCCAACAAATCAAGGGTGAGCAAATTTAACAAATATAAAAAAAATTATTCTGCCAAGAAAACTTCATGTAAAGGTAACATCTAGTGTGAATACTAGCGAAAAGTATAAATAACAAGCATACCGGTCAAACATGCTCTGTAGCAAAAACCATTTTAAGATCCAATGCAGAGTTTTAGTAAGCACTAAACAGTATTGTTGGCCACCAAGCTTAGAAGAAACAGTAGGGCCAGCACCAGGAACCCACCATGGAATTTGAAAAGCAAGCACCCCTTTGTTGATCATTCCAATCAAGTAATTCTCCTTACGCATTACTCTCATAACAATATCATGGGCTGATAGATCCTTAACAACACACAAATGTTGGTGTCTCTGGATTTGAACTATCTTATCTAAAATAGCCTCCCAAGGTGTAGTTTGCACTTCATGATCAGTAACATTAAGGCTGAAAACAAAAATTGAAGGAAAAAAAAGCCGTTGTAATATTTTTGTAAGACGGCAAAATATACCAATTTTTCTTCCAATACAATACAAGCAAAGAAGAGCCCTAGGTCTAGATTTTAAATGAGGTAGCATGAATCAATAGCAGTGTGGATTGCCAGATCTACAGTTAAAAAGTTAAAAACAGAACAGTATAATAAGAAGTCCTTTCCTCTCTGCCATTTCCTCTACCTAACAATACCCAACAATAAAGATTTCCTTTTTAGTTTATTAGCACTCGTATTTGACAATTTATTAAATGAATATATCTTGTTGTCCTTTGCCACATTTACTTAATTAAAAGTGATACCAAACAACTAATTCTGAGTTTTTACGGTGCATAATATTGCTAGAGGGCATAAAACAAGCTTTAATAAGAAACAAGTAAATGATTCTGCATTAGTATCTTTACATTGTTTGAAATCAACACTACACAACATACGTGTAGAAAATGAGGCAACAAGTGAACAAGCAAAAGAACAGGATGAATATCCTTTAATAAAAAATGACACAAAAGACACAAAGGCAATAAAATCAAAACCACATACCTGTTATGGTAAAAGTTACGTATTTCCAGTGTGTTCTTCAATTGCATGAAAAATCTTATGAAGAAGAAGGTCCAAACTATGGATAGTATTCCAAGATAGCAAACAACTATTCCTTTAAAAAGGTAAATGGAACAAGAGGATGCCGATGAATAGCTTCCTTAGCCAGATCACAGGGCTTAATCCCTGACTCAACTGCATCTATTCCACATTTGGCATTACTTAGGCCCCTCCAATCAATAACTAACAAGAAAAACCCAGAAAAGAATATCATAAAACCCAAGCTCAGAAGCTCAAATATCCATTTGGTGACAATGCACCAAAGTCCTTTACCACAATAATAACTATAAACTCTCTCAAAGAATAAGTCAAGATCAGATATTGGCTCGAGATTTAAGGTCTCTCCATTAAGAAAACCAGAAGGACTTTCACTGCCAGGACTTGGAAGTTCACGACCATAAACAGAAAGTTCTATCTGAGGATTCACATCGTCCAGTAAGTTAGCAGTCAAAGGAGACTTAGAATGCCAAGGCCATTTAAAAGCAGCAAATAAATTTAAGCCGCTCTGGATACCAGACATCATTCAATAAAGGCTTTGGTAGCGGAGATGAAACCTGTCCATTCTACAAGAAATTCGTCTCCTTTCACTGATAACTATAATACCTGGAAAAATAGAAACAAGAGATGCATCTTTAGTCATTGATACACAACAAGGGGAAAAAGGGGTGCTGAACTCTTCTTCATAAATATTGAAGTTGGTGATAAATAAACACATAACAGAAACTTTTAATCAAACACCAGTCGCAATAGCAATAGGAACTCAAAGTGTGCAAATTCCTCTGATTAAAAGGCTAACAGGACCTTCCACACATATGGCATATAATAAGCTTTTTTCCGTTAATAAAAAAGAAATTATAAATCACAAGTTCGCTCTATTCAATCCATCTCAAACGAAGTTAAACTAGTCCTATTGCAAATATCAGTTGCATTCCATCATCCTCTACTAAAACAAATTACGCATCAAAACAATACGCATTCCAATAATTAAGAAACTAACTAGTAAGCAATACACGATGATCGTCATTAAAATATATATGCATTTTCGGCCAGGGGGAGAGGTAGGAGGCACTTGCTGCTCGTCTCGTTGGTGCTGCTCTGCCCACCCACGCTTTCCTCCCCTTTCCTTCGTCGCTTGTTTCAAATGGCTCCTTGCTTTCCCTTCGTTCTCGTGCCGGCTTTCCTCTTCTAGGAAAAATTGATTGGTCGATTACTTGGTTTTTCTGTTCTTGTTCGACTCCATAATATGTACGTTATTATGTGATAGATAACAAGGAGAGACGAAGGGTTTCCACCTAGGTTAATCCGGTCGATGACGACGGAGGATGCCGTCGACGACCTAGGGCGGGATTCTTCGTTTCTATATTTGATTACTTAGTCGAGTATTATAAATTCAATTATTGTTATGATTCTTACTTATATATATTATACAGATCAACAACAAAGGTAAAAGCAGCCATCTTTGTCCACTCTTGAAGTCGACTACGATCGGAGACGATGAAAAAACGTAGTCTTGACGCAATTGGAGACGAACATTATAAACAAAAAAGAAGATCGTCCCCCTGTCAAACAGAAAACCTTTTTCTAGGAAAAAACATGCGAAAGCTAGAGAAAACTTACCCTCTGCGAAGTCGATTGCGACGAGGCAAGAGCCTCGACTCTCGCCAGAGCAGGGACGTTGACGTCGGCGACGTCGCCTACGACGGCGTCGGCGGTTGCGGGAGAAAGACGTCGCCGGCGGAGAAGAGGCGGCGTCTTAGCAGGGACGACGGAAGAAGATGAAGGAACCTTTTTCTAGTTTTATTAATTAATATTTATAATCATTCATCTAATTGCAATTAGCTCAATAAACAAGAAAAATTAACTTGAATCGACTTGGTGTTTGATTAATACTAATCATGCCCAATGATGAAAAAATTGGCCAATTCTACTCCGATTTAAATCAAATTTAACCCAATCCTATTCTAAAAGCCCTGTAAATCGGTTTTGTTACCTCGAGTGGCTATCATATATAATTGGAAAGAGTAGTAAGTGAACTAGTAATGTCTATACTATAATCTATTTATCTACTTACTTATTCAAGTAACCAAGACATTATTTATTAATTTGTATTTGACTATGTTTAACGATAAGAGAGTTTAACAAAATATAAATTGGCTTAGAATATAGTATACTTTCCTTAAAAAGTTTTCTATAATATTTAGTTATACTGATTTATTTTACTGAGAATATTTATTTATTGTAATCTTATTTATTATGTTTATTTAAAAAAATATTAATATATTGTTATTTATTAATTATTCGAAATTCATTAATTTGTTAAGTTCATAAATCTACTTACTTGAGAAAACTTGGAATAAGGTTTGTTTTTAGATGATTTGATTTAATTTTTCTACTTCTTATTGTATTAGAAATAAGGAAAAATTGCAATTTATTTTTATGAATAGGAAATAAATAATAACGTCGTAAATTAGTTAGAAAATATGGGGCAAATCCAAATTAAACTAATACTTTTGTAAATAAGAAATAAAAAATAATATTGTAAAATATTGAGAGGACGTGTGGTGACCCCATATTAAAATCTTCCATTATAAATGTTAGTATATACATACATAGACTAGTCTAATTTAATTAATATGATTATAAATATTTTAATAGAATTTATCAGTTTTCCAAAGATTCCTAACTTAGTTAGAATTATTAATCTCCTATAATTCTTAAATCAAGTAATATTATTAAATAACAAATTTCATGATTATAAATGTACAAGTAAAATTTATTAATTTTTTAGCATATATACTTTAAATTTATCGTAATAACAAAAAAACAATAAAAAAACCTAAATTAGGAAGGAATAAATATAACCTTAAAATTAACGTAGGCCTACAATTAAGTATAATATGAATGAGGCTGAAACATAATGATAGCAAAAGAGAAAATTATAACACTCTAATAGGGGAAGAGGGTTAATGATATTAATTAATAAATATATGAATTTAAATTATATAAATTAATGAATATGTAATCAATCATTTTATTTTATTTTAACCAAAAATAATTCATTTAAAATTTAGTATAAAATGGCCTTATAAAATATTACAACTCAATAAGAAAATATCATCTTAAAATAAGTAGAAATCCTAACCAAGTTATATTATCAAGTAGAAGTTTTAATTTAAATAAAATTTTAAATATTTAAATTAAGATTAATTATTTAAAAAAATATTAATTCAAATAAATTTAATACTTAAGTTTCCCGGCCAATAAATAATGATAAACAAATAATTTTTGTTAGAAATCCCAAATTAAGTAAATATTAATAAGAAAAAAAATGTTATCATTTAAGTAAGCAATTAAGCGTAACTAGTATGAAACAGATAAACAATTAATGGATCATTTATTTATCTCTCTGGAGGCAGTCGAACTTTAAGTATTTGATTACTATTTGTTTATTTACCAATATTAAGTCCAAGCCCTTTGTAATTTATGGACGTCTACTTGTTTTAATTATAAGCACATGTGTGATTTATGTGCGTGTATGTGCATTTTTTTTAACACACACTCTCTCTCTATTAATACATTTCGTCACGAAAAGAAATATAAAATATATAAAGTTTTCTCAATTATATTTTATAAAGAGATAATTAGAATATAAATGTGAAATATAAAATTTGTTTATAAGAAAATTTCCCCTTTATTTTATTTTTTTTATGAAAAAATTTGTTGGGAGACATCTTGGGTGAAAATTGACTCTTGTATCTTATTACAAATACTCCAAAAATTAATATTTTTTGTTATGATTTGCCATATATGAAATTTATAAAATTTTTATTTCTTTTGTTCTTACCACTTACTAAAAAAATATCATGCATTGTTTTGAGCTTTCGATTAAAAACATTAAAAAAATTTGAATATGTTAAGTTTTTTTTCCCAAAGATACATATATATATGTTAAGTTCCACGTTCATGACGTGCACAGTGCCGCAATCTCCGTACAATCCATTAAGATGTTTGGGTTTTGTACGGCGACAGATCGACACACACAAAGGCGCAATCCCATCATAGACAATCAAAGTCAACCAGGCAAAAACACAAAAAAAATAGGATTGTTTGAAAATATATATATATTATTTTATTACACTAATGTTTTATTTAAAATTTTGTGGTGTATATATATATATATATAATATTATAATTAAAACTATAACAAGTTACCCTAATAGTTAATAAAATTAAAAAGTTATATTTTATTCTTATTTATAAATAAAATCTTAGCCTAAGATTAAGTTGAGAAATCTTATTGAACCTAAAGTTCAACATATTTTATTAACATTTATAAATAAAATCTTAACCTTATAAATATTAAATAGGAGACAAAATTGAAAATTTTAATAAAAACCGTATATATACGAGCTTGTCGAGTCCTTCCAAATTCCCATCCATAAACAATCCACTTGTTTATGGGCCGAATTTAGCCCACCAAGGCTCAACAGATTGGGTCCATCTCTCGAAATCTAGTGAAAAGAACAAATTCCGCTTGCATGAGGTGGGCGAAGATGATACCAAGGAGGGGTATTTTCATAATTTACGCCAGTCAAAAGGTTTTTGAATGGTTTCCCACTACCATACCTCTCTCCCGCCACCATATATTTGGCTAGCTTTGTATCCTGAAATTGGTTAGTTAACATCCAATATACTCTCTGTCCTAAATCAACTCTAATTCACCAAAAATAAAAAAATAAAAATTCCGAAAAAAAAACCCCAATACTCATGTTCCACAGTGCAACCAGCTAATAATGTGTGGTTTAGCAAAAAGATATGCTTAAAATACATCCAGTAATGGCAGTTTTGGCATTGAGCTGCCATTGAGGAAGGCTTGGAACATTCTGAGGCACAACTTGGGTTTGAGAAGAGGGACCTGATGGCCGGCACCTTTAATTGCCACAAATGTTAAGCCTTCATACTCCTGTGTCCATCCTGCAACCTGTTTTGCATATCCCATACATAATATCAAGCACAAATCAAAAGAGAACTAAAAATTGGGCTCCAATGAATTAGAGCAGGAAATTCAACCAATCAAAGGATAACATAAATAATAAAAAAATAAAACAAATTATTATAATCTAACTACTCATGGTCTATCTTTAAAATTAGTTTTTATCTTTAAGATATTATATAATTATAGTCTATTACATAATTTAATAAGAGTATATAAGTAAGCTTAGAGTCTATCTCTAACATAGTCGCAGCATATCGCAGCATCTTGCTTAGTTATTATCATATAATAACTAACAAGTTACCATCATTTACTTTCGCACTGCAACATCTGATCGTGTTGAATATTTATTATACATAGGCATTTTGAATATTTGATTTCTGTTTATATTTTTTTAAAAAGAAAGAAGAAAAAGAAAGTTTTACCTCACCACCATCATACCAAGCACTCCATGGGCCCTTTTTGGGAAGGTTTAAGGCATTTAAATCATGTCGGGTTGATGTAATTGGGAGAATACCATCTGCATTTCCACTAAACAATACAAGAAAACAAAAACAAAATCCAGGCATTACCCTTGCTACCAGCATTCTCTATCAGGTAAATACTTAGAAAGGAAGGAGTACCTATAAGGTGAACAGAGGTTTAATTGATGTTTGCCGAGAAAATGAACCCTTTTCTTAATAGATTAAACGTCTTATTATTTGAGAAATTTAACAAACACTGAACTTTTGTGGCAAAAGAATGGGATAGGAGGTACCTAAACATCCAAATTCGGAGACCTGCATCGATAAATTCATGAATTGTTGGTAGTATCGACTTCTCACTATCCTTCCAATTATCTTCTATTTCATTGCTGTAAAATTAGAACTTAACGACATCACTGAAAATCTATAAAAAGGAAACCTACCAGGCTCGATTTAGGCTTATTTGGTAAAAGAAACAAACAGAACTGCTCAAGCATAGGTTAGTCAAGCAATTTACAATATGAGTGAAGAAGAAAGGTACTTCACTTGCACACAAGCCACTCCGCCGGTGCCACTGCTGGATCAACATGAAGAGCTCTTTGGACTTCTGGTGAATTAAAATAAGCGGCAACTCGCTTTTCAATGCATGGATCATATGTAGAGGAATCATCAGGACGCTCCATCAACTGCATGCCAACATTCACTTAAACAGTTAAAATCAATGTGTTCATCTGAGAGTCAATTTGCATAGCTTAAAACTATGAGTTCTTTTAGGAATTACATTTAACTTGTTTAGCAGTCTGTCCATAGAGCTACTCTTGTGAGTGCAAGGAGGGGTTAGGATGCTGTACTCGTCAATGTTACCCATTTCTTCACTTGCCAACTCCACCATTTGTTCACATCTGGGTGATGGACTGATGAATGAAACAAAATCACAGTGGACATTAAGAAGCTTGAAAGTTTCATCTGATATCATTCCATTAGCCCACAGATACTGGAAGACTCCAACATGATCATTGTAATCATCAGTCAAAGCGTTCCCCACCTGCATCATGAGCATGTAAGTTCAATTACTCGTTAAGTCGCCGTGCAAACTTAATATGGTAAATCGTTAAGCCAATAACTAATTCTTGGGAAGTATCTTACCAAGTATCCTTTCAGATTAATTACGTTCTCCCCATAAGAAATTTTCGACCTTACAATTTCTCGGGCAAGCTGAGGGGCGTAGTGACCTAACGAAATAAAATTTCAAGCAGCAATGAGAATGGTAGCAATTATTTTAAGGGAAATCTTTATTCCTTGTGCATATTAAGCAGCAATGAGAATGGCAGCCAAACGTGTTTATTATTGACTGTAACAAATCAAAAAGCTCGTGAGCAGAATTGTGCAGCGGCATTCTCTGTGAAAAATGAGGTCTGCAAATAGAAACAATAAAAACAGCATCTGGAGCAATAAGTTCTAGTAAGCGCAGCACATATAATTTTTGTACCTGCATAGCTCTCTCCGGCAATGTAAAACTCCCTGCCTTTGTATTCGGGGTAAGTTTCAAACCACTTTCTGAGGAATACAAAGGAGTCTTTGGCTGTAATAATCCACCGAAATCAGACCAATCAGTAAAGTAAAACTTGTCACAACAGGGTAGATATACGAGGGTAAAAGAATTGCTATTACCAGTTCTCTTATCGCCGTTGTTAGCTGCATCGTTTGACACATTTGAGTAGGAGAAACCTGCGCCAACAGGGGATTCAAGGAATATGACGTTGGCCACTGCATTATGAATCACACAAGAGCTTCCATCAGAGAACTAGTGAACTGATTAAACAAATATTGAAAGAAGAATAATTTAGTAATGTCTTGCCATGGTTCCAAGAGTAGGGGTTTAGAAAAGGGTCCTCCCATCTGGACGAATATGAAACGGACCAATTTCCTCGGCCTCCCCAAAACCAATTGACGAACAGCCAGGCCCTATATAGAAAATCTTTCTTTACTAAACAAAACGGCGATCAACAGAACGGACCCAGATCAGTTGTCTAGTGTCTTCACTAAACAATCTGGTTGATGCAAATGGTAGCATCAACCGTTTCCATCATTGGACATAGCAAGTATTGAAGATAGGATCAATTGTACGACTAGCAATGTAGCACATACGTCCACAAACAACCACAAGAAAAAGCATACGCTGGTAACAAGGTGCAAGATAAGTAAAGAAGGGGAAGAAGAGAGAGAGAGACGCGTTGCACCTCCATTTAGCCAAAGAAGAAGAGGTTTCGAAGAAGGGTCTTGTGCAGCCTCAACGAACCAGTAGAAGAGAGTCCTCTGGGTCTGTGGGTGCACACTAATATAGCCTGTATAATGTGCAAAGCTCAGGTTGAAGTCCTGCCCAGGAGCTCAGCCACCCTCCTCCTCTCCCGCAGCTGACCATGTTGATCTTTTGCGGCAGAGGCAAGTAGAGGCTGCCATGCAAGGAGCCAGATGAGTAGAGCAAGAGAGGAGCCTCCTCTTCCTTCCATGCGTTCACTTCTCCTTAGAGCTCTCGCCCAGTCGCCCTCAACGATCCCCAGATAATAGTAGAAACATCGTCGTAGCTGCTCTAATCCCACGTTGCACTCGTGGTATGGCTGCTGGGCACATCCTCCAAGTTTGCATCCAAATAATATACATTGTTTATTGTTTCATATTTATATATTTTTTGTATAATAATAAGGTCAATGTCACTTTGTTGATCGGTTACAAATAAATTTTAGAAAGATGGAAAGTTTGAGATCAAGATGGGGAGGGTGATAAACAAAAGGCTATTAATTGAGTGAGTAAATTGGTGTGTATTTTGTATTTGATTTGGTTTGATTCGATTTGAAATTCGATATTTAAATATTCAAATTAAAATTTGACTCAAATTCGAATCTTTTGAACTGAGTTTAAGCAAGACTGTTTAATTCGACTCGACTCGATTATAGTTCGAATTCAACTTAAAATCGGCTAATAACTCAATTAGATAAAAAATATAATAATATAGTCTTTATATTATATATATATTATATATATTTATAAGTTTAATTATAACTAATTATATTTATTTATATATACAATATAATAATAAAATAATGAGATAACTTAGATAGAAGGTATTTAAATTGAAGACTTAGAAGTTGTAGGTTCAAATAATATAAAAAACTTAACCAGTTTAAATGTATTCAAATTCAAGTCGAGTTTAAATAACATAAAAAATATTCAAATTAAGTTTTGAAACTTGTTCGATCTCGAGCCAAGTTCGAATGAACTTTAAACTATTCAAATCGAATTCGAACACAAATCAAATTCGGCTCGTTCACTCATTTAACAGTCCTAGATAAACAACATTTATGCGCCCTAGACTTACCTTGTAATTTAATCATATTTCAATCTTTTAACCTTTTCACTCACGTTAGTCTTTAACTCTATCACCATTCCGGATTTGGGCAGGCATGAAAAGGATAACAAATCAATAATATTATGTGGCCCACAACCATCCTTCTCATTTACACATTAAGTTTTAACTTCAAATCCTAAATCTAAAGAAAAAACCAAAGCTTAATCGTTCCATTCCACATCATGGTATACTCAGCAATAGAAAGAGGTCATTTGGTTGAACGGCCCAAGCTTCGGATGAAAAAATTAAAACAAAATCAGGAGACCATTTGTAATTGCATAAATCTTAATTTAAGATATGTGCACCTTTTAAATAAAATCATTCCATTTTTAGTTTGATGCTCAAAATTATCGGTCAACTTCCTTTAGAACACCAACAAAGAAAACAAATCCTCGGAACCAGCGAAGCAATATCAATAAAAGGAGGCTTTCGTCACAAATGAGAACATTAAAAAGTATATATTTCTATAAAAACAATGAAATTAGTCGGTTTTTTTCTTTAAATTTGGTGAGGCTCACCTCAAAATGGAACAGTTGACAAAAAAAACCGATGAATATCCAATTGATTGCAGAGTTAGAACTATCGAGACCGGGTTGGCTTCTCAATGAATGCAAAAAATCAATTTTTCTGTGTAATTTTGGATTAAATCAGAGGCTGAAGTTAGCAGCTGACTTATGCAACTTTTTTGCCCGACCATTGGAAGGTTGTGCATCCTCTTTTTAGCGTTGGGAGCTTGAGGGTTTTGCCCAAGCAGGAGCTCTGTCTGGCTCATATCGATAATCATAAAGAGCTCCTCCCCTGCCGCAATACGTTCTTTAGCAAATATACCAACTCGATGGTCACCTGCTACCATCATGACCTGCAAACAAAATGTTACGAAAGTACAGAGCAACATATAGCAGCGAAAAGAGAGACTCATAGACTAGCCAAACCTTTGCATAACAATTGGGATCAGGCGAGTGATTAGCAAATTTAAGCTTGTCTCCTTTTCGATAGGCATCAAGAACAAACTGTACTTCGGATGTGCAAACACTTAGGAACTTGAAATAATGATTGTGTTTCTTATTCAACATGTAAAGGTCAACAAAATGCTACCTGGTTATTTAGGTTGAACAGAAATGATGAATTTTCACGGTCATAAATCTTTCCACGTTTATCTGCCTCCCGGTGAGAAATTATTTCACCAGTGTACTCCCCAAGTATTCATGTTTGTTCACCCCATTCTGGAAAAAATATATAAATTATATCTACGGGAAATTGAAAAAACATAGAGCAAGACAATCTGCCTACGAAATGCCTCCCATCCAGAAGCATCTAAACATTCAAGGGGGATAGGGAAGGGAGAAAAATAAAGAGTGAAGTTAATCTACCTTAATAAATGCCCCCCATCCAGAAACATCAGAACGCCCCAGCAGCACCTGCAAGAACATAAAAAATAATCGAGATAATTGTCAAGGTTTTATAATATTTTTTGACCATTATTTATATCCTTCACTCAATCCATAACAAGCCCATCAAAAACTAGCTAAACTGAACCCAGATAAGATGAAAAACAAGCTAAACTATGTACCCGTTGTTGTTGCTTGAGAAGGAGCTTCATGTTTCTACACTCATAATTATCCCCTCTTTGAGGAGGGCCTCCGAGGGAACCATCACTGCAACTGCAGATCAAAAACTCTTGGATGAACAAACAATAAAATCTTGAAACATTACAAACTCAAGGTAGATAGCATAATTTGTAAAAGGTATTTTCCCCACGGGAGCATAGGAGGCAAAACCCTTATACGAGAAAGTGGTCATACCCTTTCAAGAAGATTTGTTAGGACAATCCATGAACAGTATATAAAAAAGCTATTGAGCAAAATAAGCATTATATTCTTCTTGCCTCAGAAGAAATAATAAAAAAATCAATGATTTTTAAGAAAAAAAATTGACTAGTCGCAACAACTGCCTGCCATAGCATTGGCAAGGAGAAAATAAATGCAAATAACCACCATTACTGTGTCAGCCAAACATACACACAGCCTTTGCAAGGTTAAAGAGACAATAATTTTCATGTCATCTCCCTCGCTTGATTACTACCTTGCAGCCAGTTTAGTGATTACATTGTTGAAAACCACAGAAACTCTTCAAAGCCATAAGCCATTGGGCCTATTGGCTTCAGTTTGAGTGTCATTTTCTACAGTCAAAATTTCATAAATGGGAATTCCAAACTGCTTAAGAGAGATATACTCACCCAACCCAACAGTTTCTACAAACATCAGGATCACATTCTCGACCAGCAGCAAAACATGGGCATTGGCGACTCCGGCACTGACTCTTTGCACAATGGCAGCCTCTGAACCGATTCTTGCACGTCTTTGGACACCTAGCAGAACATCAATTAACAATTATTCATACGTGAAAAATGCTGAATGAAAATATATATCCACAGCAGGTACTGTGAGAGATACAAATTTACTTTTTATAACAAGATAATATCTTTCTTTCATTCTTTCCCATCAAAGCAAAAATATTCAGAGAATGCAAAAAGAAAGCATGGGTGATATATTAGATACAAATTATCAAAGATGCAAAGGGAAAATATCAATCTGTAAATAAACAAACAAAGAAAGAATTCTCATTTGACACGTGGCAGAGCCTGGTCTATGCCATCTCAAAAAATATTTAGGAAGAATAATTAAACACAATAACTGTATTTTAAAAGTGGAAATTAATGTTTTAAAAAGTTACTGTTTTGACTAAAGTCATGATTTCCATGTTGAAAAATTTGTATGACACTTCATCCATCTCCAGATGATTCAAGTTCCATGTAATGTCATAACCAACCATTTGTCCACTGTCACTTTGCATCCTAATTCAATAATATATTATGCTTTAGCCAATCAACCTATAAATTTAGATGGTCTAACCACGTGATCTAACCACTTGTCCCAAATGCTCAAGCTGCTAGGAGATGGAGCTACTAAATATTTTACTCTACCTCACGTGTAAGCAAATTTTTAAAGCTTAATACATGGACAAACATAAGGCAAATAGTCTATTGGGCACAATATGGAACAAATTATTATTTTCCCAAGCATATATCACCAACAGGGTTCGAACCCTTGATACCATGTAAATTTTGGGTGATCTAACTATTTGCTCCAAAAGCCCTTAGTTGTCAGGACAGAGAACCGCTTAATATTTATTCCTTAAAGTTATTGTTAAGCCCCACAAAAGGACTCTCAATATCAACATGGGCAGCATGTTACCTATGCAAGCAGCTTCTAGAGGACTTCAAAGAACAAGTGGTAATCAAGTACATGTTAGATAACATAACAATGTGAGACCATTAGGGTCCAACATATTAGCCGGGTTTAGTTGGGTCTTTCTTAGTCAGTCCATGTAACCATCAAGTGGGTTTATGATCTAGACATGTGATAAGTTTTTAACGGTGTTAACAGTTACATTGATAACATAATCAATATTGCTGTTAATAAACAACATAATATACCTTACCATCCAATATTACCCAAGCCAGCCTCAAACTGAAAATAATACCTGAATGATCTTCTTTGAACAAATTTACCCTTCCCTAAATTAGAACTTGGAATTTTCATGTTGGATGCTTATCTGTCCAAGATTACTTGATGGCTAATCATAAATTTATTTTAATATCAAAATTATCCCTCCAATGTCTTCAAAAGTTTAAGGGCCATAATTTTTTTCCTTTTCATGTCTCACCCTCTAAGAGTATTGTAACTTAAATCTTTAAAAATAATATATAATGAAATCACTAATATGTTAAATAATATATTTTAGGTTACAAAATAACAATTTGGCTTCATAAAACCAATATTTAATTTTATTTTTGCAATATTCTGTTATTTTCATTGATTTCATTATAATTTTTGAAATATAATAATTTATATTTATAAGATTACACAAACATTAAAATTTTAAATTAATAGAAGTTAAAATATTTTTGTAAAAATAAAAATTTATAATAGGTATTATTTTTTATTTATTCTTTCTTAAATCAGAATATTTATATTAATTTCAAAGAATTTAAATTTAAATTTGTTAATTAAAAAATACATATTTTTTTATATATAAGTTTAACTATTTAAGATGATTTTTTTGTCACGAAGCAAAGATGGCAGTTGATAATATATTAAAGAAATTTGTTTTCAAGTATAATTTAATGTCGTGGAAAAACAAGTGTTTTTTTTTGTTGAAATAGAACAGGTCGTGATTTGATTACATTACATATAGTGGAAGGAAGGTGAAAGGTTGTAGTTGGATCACTTACTCCTTGGTCGTGCACAGTAGATTAAGAAATTGGAGAGTTGCAAGCTAAAAAACACAACTAGCAAGTAAGCCAACTTAATTGAAGAGTAAAATTGTCTCCAGAGGCTAGTCTAAGTATTATTTTCAGTTGTCAATTGGTTTGAGTAATATGAGGCTCTCATGCCATAAAAACTCCACTAGTGAGTCTATTAAAAAAGAAAAACTCAATCTTTCATTTGTTGATCCTTAAAATAGAGAATACATCTTCGGGTCTAGACTATACACTTGGGGTTATGTTGACAAAGTAGACAACCACTTGAAAGTTACAATTGACCAACTAAGAAAGACCACAGCAACATATTAATAAGACTCCAATAGTCTTACATTATGTTGATATCGAATAGTGCATTATTAATCAAAGAGTAAACATCACTTAGCAGTTAGCTTAGCTCCCTGAAATAAGTCAATTCATTACTTAGCCCCCTGGACTAAGTCAACTCATCCATTAGCTCCTCTCCCTTCAAAAGACATCACTTAACGCCCCTCAAAACTAACCGTAAGGCCAAAACTGTAAAGTCAGCTTAGCTCCCTGAAATAAGTCAATTCATTACTTAGCCCCCTGGACTAAGTCAACTCATCCATTAGCTCCTCTCCCTTCAAAAGACATCACTTAACGCCCCTCAAAACTAACCGTAAGGCCAAAACTGTAAAGTAATGACGTGACAAACTTATAACAAGTTAATTAATGATGTGGAAGTGTCATATCAAAAAATAAAATTAATTAATATTATATGTAATTAAAAAATAAATAACAAATATAAAATATAGCATAATAACTAAAACATGTTATTTTATTCCACTTCCTACCATAAGTCTAATTTTTGACGTATATGTGTAAAAATTAAAAAAATATTTTATCTCACATGCAAGTTAAAAAAATGTCCTTGAGGGAAAATTAAATAAAATAATAATTTATTTTAAATTATTATATATTTTATTTTAATATATTTATTTTATTTTATATATTATTTGATTTTAATAACATTTAATATTAACTATTTATTTTTTGATGTGGCATTTCCACACCATTAATTAACCAATTGCAAATTTGTCACATCATCACTTAACGATGTTGGTCTAAAGGTGTTAACTTTGCGAGGGTTAAGTGATTTACTTTTTAGAGGAGGTCTAGGGGCGATAATTGATGAATTGACTTACTCCAAAAGGGCTAAGTGATGTTTGCTCTTAATAAAAAATTATGGATAACCTATTGTAAGATATCTAAATGCATTTCCTACCGACAACCTTGTTAGAAAGGTTAAATTACCAGATTAATTTTCTTTAGGTTGGACTAGCCTCTATGAAGTGGTCAACAAAAAATACTCACCAATATAGTGGAAATTCACATGACAAGAACCACATGCTTTTTTTGAATGCTCAAGGGAAGACAGCGTACCCGCAGTATTTTTCACAGCAGGTTCCGTTAAGAAGACAAGTGCATTGCTTTCCACAAGCGGATTGACAGCCACAGGGATTATACTGCTTGCACGGTTCATCTTTTCTTTCAGTGATGCGCTTGCGAATAGAATGGTAAGCAGCAGATTTCAAGGTGTACTTCAGTCGACGAACTCTTCCTCTTCTCCTAACAAACCTTGATCTTGTTCGAAGGGTATTTCCCTGGATTATATTACAAAATTTTTAGCTGTATATAAACAAGAAAATAGTGATGAAGAAATAACATAATTGATTTTTATCTGTGGTACACCAACCATTGAGTCCGTGCATTCAAGTTTAGAAGAGCCTTCAGCATGTAAATCAGATCCACCACCAGTTCTGCATGCTGTCATGCTTTCAGCATGAACCATATAGTAAGAAACCTCAGCACAGGTCTTCATACCACTGAGTAGATTCCTAGTAATCAGGCAGCTACAGGGACAGATTGAAAAAATTGGAGCCAATCGTTAGAAATAATGTGAAATTAATAGATTATAGATAAAGATAATTTGCCTCTTCAATGTGCCAAATCTTGCAAAGTTAAGGCTTCAAACCAAAATGTATTACACAATAATGAACCCTTTATACAAATTCAAAGTGCATCTTTTCTTTTTCTCCTTCTAACACATCTGCCTAACCCCAGATAATTAGGTCGGGGAAATTTCACCAAATTCAAAGTACATTTTACAAAATTTTCACCTATTCTGATTCAAGCAAAGAGACCACACACTTCCTTTACAATGGGAAACAGGCAGATTCAATCAATATCATTGAACGGTAGATTCAATCATTATTTAGAACAAGGCAGAAAAGATACAGAGGAATGCACGATAATCTAACCTTTTTGCCATAATGACTTTTGCTAAAATGTAAATATCACTGTCAGCTAAGTACTTTGGTATAGCACATAATCACCAATCAACATTTCATTTGAAGATAAACATGTGAATGGATGACAAACCCTTATATTTCTTTATATTTTACCAACAAATATGGCACCAACCTGTTCCTTCCAAATATCTCAACTCCTTTTGCAACTAAACTCTTCTCAACATTCGTCCATGATCGCACATCACTAGGCTGACTTTTATTGCATGTGGCAAACCCCTTGCTTAGGTCTTCATCGCAAGTAGAAGATATTTCGTTAGCATCATCTGTCACAGTTTCATCTATTTCTTTGGAAGCTAAATTGCAGGCATGCAGCATTGATAACTCTTTTCTCTTGGATTTCCTGGTGACAGGAGATTTTTGGGATTTTCTCTTAGAAGATGAGCTTCCATCGCTGCTTTCCTTGCGCAAATTAGACCTCAACCTCATGTCTTTAACCAACTGATTAGTCACACTAACAGTAGAATCAGAACCAGAAACATTTACTTTCTTTTGTATTTCCTGCATGCGAGCAAGCACCTTCCCAGCATCCCTTTTGATCTTTCCCTCACATTTTCTACCAGCATGACTAATATTCAATGGAGAAATAGAATGACTTTGTTTAATCTCTATCTCACTGCTTTCACATACGGCCTTTGCATTTAAAGTGATACTATCAGTTTGATTACATTTCTGTGTAGTCAAAGAACCTGTCTTCTTTTTGGGGTTTTCTGATTAGCATTACTAGTGGATGAAGTAGCAAGAAGTTTGTTGTCAGCTGCAGTTGGTACAGGAGGGGCACTAGCAATATTATTTTCTGATTTGAGAACCTACAACAAAGATAAAAGCTATTTTATGAGTAACGAATAGAATATCTATAGCTTGATTACAGAAACTCCATGAAAGCTTGTGAAGGACAAATAAGGGCATACCAACCGATAGCAATGGTTACTGCAAGGCAAGTTTTTGTCATCATCTACACAGTGCCATGGGTGTTGCTTCTCTGCCTGGGATGCAGAATAAACTGTAAGACCCACATCTGTTAAAGCAAAGTTAAACTGATACGATCATCATAAACTTACTGGAAAAACAAGGTCCTGAGAACAACCGTGCAATCTGCAATCAAACACCTGTAACAAAAGTGCAATCCATTATCAGTTTGTACTAAGATGTGAAAGACAGTTCAGTGGTAAATTAACTTACAAGACATCTTCGACAAAACAAATTGTCAAAAGAATCAAGAGCTGCATCCAAGTCTTTATTTGCAACAGCATCACCAACTGACCCATCTATGTGCCCTTTCGTCTCAGAATTTTCTCTTTTTAGAAGACAATCATATCTTGCCTGTAGAATATGTTTGACGTTGTTTCATTCCTCTGTAAAGCCAGCACAAAACAAATGGGCAAACAGCCAAATCCAAGTTTACATATATAAACTTTGGCATCTGACACAAAAAAGTACCAAATAGCACTGGCCATACAAACTGGCAACAGATGCAACAGCTTGCTAAACAAATACCTTGACATCACCTGGTTTTCTTTCCAATGATTGGGACAGTACCTCAAGCACCGTGTCTGATAAGCCCATCTTCCGAATGGTCATCCTGGTAGTAAAAAAATCAGCTATGAGATCTTACCTTGAAATGAATCACACAACCAATCATGGCTACAGTAAAAAACCCATCATGAACACTGAATAACTTCAAGCCAACAACCTCACTAACAAGATCTTAATATGTCTATCGAGATTCTCTTGTGTCATAAGCATGAAGAAAACAAGCCCCAAGTACACCACATAACTTAAAATTATAGAATTTAGGGAACCTTACTCAAGAATTAAGTATAAGAAAGACAACTTCTCATGTTCAACTTCAAGAGTTTGTCTCCATGATAATTACATTATAGAACTATTCAGCATGCTAGAAGCTAATAACGTGCCTAAAGATCGTTAATGGGGTGAAAAAATGAAGAAGGTGATCCCAACACATTGCATGAAACTAGATTATGATTTTCTGAAGCACTAACCAAACAATATAGTCTTCAGCCTCATAAAAATCCTTCTTTTCATCTTCATCTTCAATAATTTCTTCTTCACTGTCGCTGCAAATTAATGCTTCTCCACCTGTCTGATCATAATATATCCTCCTTCGTCCAACAACGGACTGATCCTCGGTCATTCTTTGGTTCCTATATAATACATAAAAATAAAAAATATTAGAACTGAATTGATTCCACAGATCTGCATCCTGCAAACAAAATTGCCACTTTCGACATGTTATTGCATCACAAGTATAACGGTTTAAATGATCAATCGGAAAAACAAAACTCATCCTAGCCTAGCTCAGGGAAGATTCTGATGATGGTGAACAAGATAATGTATGCTGACCAGAAATTGACACGCACACCCATGAAAAAACAAAGATTACCAACCCATTATAGCATAGACATTAGTCAATGCCAACCTTAAAAGTATGGCAACCTTCTACGAAGAACCATATTAGTACCTTGTTTCTAGCGAAAAGAAAAAAGATGAAATTCACACTTCTCCTTTTCCACCTGATATCATCCTCGTCTAGGATCCATGTGATTATGAATAGCAATGTTTTGATTGCCCGATGCCCTTCCTTAAGCCAACCTTCTTCTCAATCCAGACTTGGGACCAGAAAACAAGCATTCACAGAAACTAACATTCCAATCATCCTAAAATTTACTGCTTAAGTCTAAAATTCTTGAAAACATCAATATTGGTCTTTTTACATCAGAAAACAGGTATTTTTCAGATATACATGCAGGCTGACATAGTAAATATATGACTGAGAAAAGACGAGGGCAAGGGACAACATGAATGCCACTTAGCTTTTCGTACTGCAGTAATACCTATCTAAAAATATCCAGGTGGTATAAGGAGGCAGTTTCTGTACTTCTGGAAGTTTGATAGGACGAACAGAATTTTTGCACCATAATTGATGCCTAGAAGAACTGCAGAAGAAGACGGCAAACTATCTTCGTGAATGTTGGTTTTATCCTTTTCTCCATTCACCACACCAAAACGCTTAAGAGCACAAATTGCTTCCTCTTGGCTCTTTTGCAATAAATTTTCTGACTCCATGGCATATCCATGTTCTTTAGACGAAGTATGCACGCGGTTCGTGAGGCTATGCAGCTTGTTCTTATTCGCCTCCATTTTTTTCTGCAAACATGAAATGCAAATAAAATAAACCAAAATGCTTATTCTTGCAAAATTCTTAAAGATCACACATAAACAAATTTTGCTTTTAAAATAAAAAAAATTCTAATTGAGAGTTTGAACCTCAGATGTAAGACACTATAAGATATCTAATCTTCTAAAGATTAACTTAAAAATGGATGCCTCGTACCATTTGTAAAGGCATCCAATTATACGACCAGGTCAAGAATCGACCAAGTAGCACTCTGCCCACAACACTCAAAAGTAAAGTAACTGGTAAAAATCGGGTGAAAGTCTACCAATTAGCAAGACACCATCACCGAAATTTCTCCTTTGACAACAAATACTTGATGAAATGGTAAGGACATTCTCATTAAAGTTACATGACAAGTAGAAAACAATTTCCAGACAACCAAATTTAGACACAGAATAGTTCACACATATGGTACAACCATCTTTAAGATATATAAAACATGAACATAAAGGAAGAATGTAAAAGGGGGCCACCCTTTGAGCAAACCTACCTCGACAGTTACAGACCGATTAGCAGCAACTTCTCTTTTGAGGGCCTCGATCAGATCAACAACATCCTCCGGGGCACCTTCTTCCTACAAGCAATAGTTAAGCAAAATCATGCCTGGTTCAATATAATCACGGTCATTGCAAAGCCAAATGCAAAATGCCCACATTGTTCCCTAAAATGAACCCCAATGCAAACAGAAGGCATTAAAATGCTTATAAATTATACCACCTTCCTAAACCCAACTACAGATCCTCCGTCCTATAAATTGGAGAGAAGCCTACATTGCATCCGAAACGAACAATGCCACAACGAAGATCAATAACAGGCCAAAACTCATCAAATCTAAATTCTACCATTTTTTCCCACAAATCAAACAAGGAACTGAGAAGAAGCCGGGGAAAAAAATGAATGCGGGAATGGGGATACCATAACGTGGCCGTCAATGCAGCTGCGGCACAGACGAAGGCGTCGCTCGTTCGTCGTCCCCCTGCCCCTCGATTAGCGGAGGATGAGGAGCAGTGATCGTGGGAGCTTTGGGGAGGCCTGAAATCGTTGAAACTTGAAACTTGAAAAATTAGGGTTTCATTTTGCGCTTTTTACGGGAAAACGGGATGGGTTGGGCCCCATGATGGTAGGTATGGTGGGCCGGCTCAATATCATTAGGAGTGGTCCCGCATTTGGAACATTCGACACTCAGGTGGGTCCGAGAGACCATAACTTCGAGAGACGTGGGTTTAACAGGCTGTATATTCAACGTTCGAATTATCTAACGTGGTCGAAGTTTGAAGTATATACGATCAAATTTAATCGAATAAAAATAAATTAAATATAGATATGTTTTTATCCGACCAAATAACTGACTTATATATATAATATTTTATATTAATAATATAATGTCTTCAAAATTTGTGAGAGTAATATTATATTTTATGAAAATTTTAAATCATGATATACATTAAAATTAATTAAGTTTATACATAAAATTAATATTTAATATCTAAAATAACCAAAATAACTTACAAGATAAAAGTCATCCTTATATTTAAGAATTTATAATAATACATTCACATCAATAATCATATCAAACTACTTATTATATAGTTAAAATACTTTCAATTAATACCATAATTTACTAAATTTTTAAAATTTAGCTCCCATACATTTCTCAAGTCAAACAAAAGATACAATCTAGAAGCTTTAAAATAATCATAATATCAAAATATAGTTCAATATTATATATACTTTTAAGACAAGATATTCTAGTAATTAATTCTTTACCCAATGCACTCGCCCATATGAAAAAATATACAAAAGAATTAATTACTTGTAAAAATATTTTACATATATTACAAGAGCACAAACTAAATATAACATTCTTACATACTCTTTATAAACATGGGGAATAAATTTAAAGATCTTTATCAACACAATCATTTAAAGATCTTCCTATTTTTCAATATTTATTGTTTTAAATAAATTTGATGATGATCTTGGTTGTTTCTCGACAAGTAAAAAGTATAGTAACAAAAAAAGAATATATGTTAAAAAATATTTTAAAAATAGAAAATACATACATATAAAATATTAATTACCTTTATATTTACTCTTCAACTATTTTTGGGCATGTATCAAAGTTTCAAGTATT
Organism: Piper betle; assembly: GCA_033002965.1. NCBI lineage: Eukaryota > Viridiplantae > Streptophyta > Magnoliopsida > Piperales > Piperaceae > Piper > Piper betle. The sequence goes on along the minus strand of JAURVB010012956.1, from coordinate 1,427 downwards.
TTAGGGTCAAACTATTTCTAATTGAGTCAATTGTTTGTTCTCTAATACCAAATACTGATATAAAAGCGACAATTAACATAAGAATGGCTAAAACATCTTGATTATTTTTTTTTCAAAATAGGATATTTTACTATGTTAAATCTCTACCGTGATAATATATCAAATTGTTCATCTAATTTATTTACAAAAGAAATAATTAGTTCATTAAAATAACTCTCCAAATTAGTTCATGTTTGCGCATTTGATGGATATTCCATAATCAACTTACTTACTCCTCGCAATCTCTTGCATGGGCGTCCAATAGGACGAATATTTGGTGAACTTTGAATTTAAATAAATGGTTTGTTTGACACACATCTAACCATAGATTTCATATTAATCTTATTCTTTAAATTTTTCCATTGTAATATAATATTCCTTGGCATGAGAGAAACTAAAAAAATAAAAGAGATCATGATTATATAAATGAGAAATTAGTTATTTGTGAGAAAAAAATAATATTTATGATGAAAAAAATAATTATATAATATAATAAATATGAGATGAAAATAATTTCCTATATTAACCACTCTTGCATAACTCAGCCGATTCCATTTGGAATTGGCCGATTTAAATCGGATCAGCGGCGATCTGATTTAAAAAATAACGTGAATCGGCTAGGCTCGAATTGGTCTGCAAATCAGCAGATTCGAGCCGATTTCACCCGATTCGAGCTAATTCCGGTCGACGACGAGGAGGTAGCAAAGGCGGCGACGGGCGACCGGGGGGGGGGGGGGGGGCGGGGTTGGGGGGCAACGGTGGCGTTGGACGGGGCTGCGACGGCGAGCGGCGAGGGAGGCGACGGGGCCGGGCGGCGAGGCGGAGTGGGGCGAGCTTCGGTGCGGCGCGGCTGGGCGAAAGGCGAGGAGGGGGGTGGGGGGGGGGGTGACAGGGCAATAGGGCGGCGAGGGCGCAACAGGGCGGGACAGGGGCGAGGGGGGGCGACAGGGGAGAACGAGGGATGAAATATAAGTGGCATTCTCATAATTAAAAGTTGACTCAACTCCGACTCGAGTCAAAAATAATAACTAACTCCAAATAATTTAAAAAAAATGCGCTGTACTAAACAGTACCCGTAAACCTACACATTCTCCGGGTGTGAGGAACTCAAACGCGGAGTTGTCAGAGATCCCTCGGGAATGGAACAGTCCGCTGGCACTAATCCAGAGCCCGCTTTGACTGTCACGGCATCCTCTGCATGGTACGTGCAGTCGGTTTCTCCATCTCTCGTCTCACTGAAAACTTGATAAAACTATATATATAGGCCTGGGAAGGGATTCATATAATAGGCCCGAAGGCAACTTGTGGTGGATCTTGTTTTTCGAAATCATCCTCGAGGGATCTCATCCTCGAGGGGTTATTAATCCGGAAATATTCGATTAAATGGC
>JAURVB010012954.1:0-43436 GCA_033002965.1 Piper betle | reverse complement strand
GACACCTTTTCTTAGCATGCATCAATAGGAAGCCATCATTTCTTTTCTCAAGCACCCATGGTTTTCAAATAAGCAAGATCATTTTGCTTTGTGCAGGAGAAAAAATAAAATGACTCTTGTATGCCTTAAAAAAACTACAGAAGATACATTTAATAGTAATACGGTTGGTAAGAATCAGTCAAAATAAAAGGAAACAAAATAAATAGAAAGAAAGAAGACAGGCAACATTTTTTTTTCGATGTAAAGTACAAAGATGATACTCATCTAAATATAGCTAGATGAAAGAAATATATAGATGGTAGATTTGATCGTCCTTGGAGTAGATCTAAACTTTTTCAATCTCATAAATCTTTAAAATTGTTGAAAAAGAGGGGAAATCGTTTTTAGGGAGATGAATGGTCATATCAGATGTATAAGATGTACTGAACATAGTTCAATATAAAAATGGTGTTAAGACAAAATAACATCAATTAAATCAAATAAATCTATATTTTATAATTTATAAATGAATGACTCGTGATATTTATTTTGAAAATTGTGGAACTTTGAAGAGATAATTCACATTGGTCAAACTCGAAAGAATAAAGCCATGACTTGGCAAAATTTGAAAATGTAGGGTGTGGTATGATTTTGGAGCAATTTTGGATAAGTTTAATTAATTACAGATTTGCTCGATGGACACAATAGACAAGATTTATTTGAGATTTTTGATATATTTTAAATAAAATCAAAGAAAAATCTCAAGGATAATAAAATTTCTAAAAAATCAAATTATAAGTAGAGATGTCATTCATAAAAAATATTTTAGGGTATTCTTAATAATTAGTCATACCCCTCTCTCTATAAATAGTCTCACATTGTCATTTTTCACATACAAAGTGGAAGCTTTCTAAAATTGATAGACTTTGGAAGCAAACTCAAATAAAATTCATCTACCGAATCATCCGTGTATTTTCAATTTTAAGTTTGTTAAGCCAAAAGACTAGTATAGCCTAATTGAGTTCACGTATTGACCTAGTTCAATCAACTTGTTAGCCTAGCTTAGTTGAGTTGCTGATTCACTTAGTTTGGCTTAGCCACTTACCGATTGGCACAACTTGGTTGACTTATAGACTCGCCCGTCTAGGTTCGGCCAACTTGCACATCTGGCCCAGTTGAGTTGTCACTTGGCCTTGTTAAGTTGAATCGCCACCATTGACTAGCACAATCAATTTAACTCTAACTTGGTTAGTCCAATATGATCAATTTTTCTTTTGGGCTTGCTACATTTAAGTATTGGTCAAGTTCATAAAATTAAAGGAGTATTGAGACCAAGTTGATACATATAATGTGTATCATATGTGATAAGTGCTCATTTAAGCAAGTACTCTTGTTAAATTGTAACTATTGTCAAGTGATAGATTTAAAACATAAAAGCCCATATTACAATGGAACGAAGGAAGGATTTTTTTAGAGTTTCTTTATAAGTTTTTGTACTTCAAAGCAATTATCAATGAAAGTTCACTTTATGTTATTTTTTGTGTAAATTTCACCTTTAATCGTTAATTTAATTGTAATAGTAACAAATGCACGTTGATATAATCCTAAATTGTAGTATTTGTATCACATAAGCCATCAACGAGCGAGGCAACAACCATTAATTTTTTGCATTTGTGCAAAATGTTAAATGCCTATGACAATCTTGTGCAAACATAAGATATGTATCATATTTCTCCCTTCAAAATCTGACATGCATTAGCGATACTAAAAACATTGATTTTCATTAGGGCAGAGCTATGGACTGATTGAACCAAATTTCCTAATTGACGCTTGGCGGTTGAAGTTTGACATAGAACCAAACTAAGTTTCCTCAAAACCAAATTGAACTATGTGTTAGAGATATTCTCTCCTATGAGAAAGTCTTCAATCACACAGAAAGTAGTATTTAGAGTTGACTCTATATTTTTAAGAGGTATGATGAATTCAAGTAGAATTCTAAAAGACGAGGAGTATTTAGTGTTTAACTCTTTGTATCTACAAAGTTGGTTGTATCTTGTGTATGAGTTTTTTTACTATATATATATATATATGTGTGTGTGTGTGTATAGTTGTATTATGAGTGAAATACAACTGAAGAGTGTATTCCTAATTGGAGTATGTCCCGGTTAGGGATTGAGTGTATTCCAAATTGGAGTGTGTTCTAATTAAAGGTAAGTGTTCCTAATTGGATGTGTATTCCAATTGGAATAATTTTGGAATAATTTGATGTACCGGTTTTGCCCGAAATGTGTGCCCATTATTTAATTATAGTGGATGGTTTTGTAGTTTCCCTTCTATTTTCAAGGTTCCACGTTAAATTTATGTGTCATTTATTTTTTATCCTTTATTGGTTTATCTTGTTACATACTCAATATTGTGTTTGGTTATTTTGTGTATTAAAATCCCTAACACTAAGATCCTCTGTAGGAGAACCAAAATTATTGAATGTATATTAAAATTAATTAATATTTTTATAGTAAAGAAAAATATAATAAAATTTAACCATCATAATCACATTAAAAAATATCCTATACCAAGATATTATATTTAACATATCAAACAAATTACAAATAAATTAAAAAAATTAATAATTACCTTCTTATAGTAATATTAAGGTTTTTTGATGTTTTTCTTTTTTCTGTCTGTTTCAGTTTGATTCCGTCCCAAACTGAAATTCCCACACCTAAAAAATTACTAAATATCCAAACCAAACCAAACCAAATCAAATTTTATTAAAAACCAAACCGATTGGTTCGTTCGGTTATTTGTAGACAGTGAAAGACCACTGGCAAGGGACGTATAGCTAAGAAACCGTATATCACATACAAAACGGCGTCTAGACGGCCGCTACCTCATGTCCAATGCTAGTCCTTCTTCCCACTGCCTAAAAAATATCACTCATCATGCTGGGCAGATCCAAACCTTCCTGACTTGCAACTGCAATATAGCTAAGGTACTCTTTTTAGCTACTGCTTTAACATTTACAAGTTAAATTAACAAGCCTTCTTCCAAAAGCTGCCTCCTTTCCTACTACTACCACAGAACCAGGCATTTATTCTATCTTCTCTGCAACCCAATAGGATAAATATGTATGAGCGTGCTGCAACCTGATAAAGGCCTGTGATGTGTGCAGGCGTGAAACCCCATATAATTCCTGCCCATGATGAAGAAGGTTCAGAATCAATTCAGAGTGCAGTACTGTTGCAGGAGAAGGAGCAGAAAGTTGGTGCTCAATTAAGACTCAATTCATAAATTATATTTGATCACCTTGTTCTGGAAAACCGTTGAATCTTCTCTTGTTCAGTCGCTTTCTTGAGTAATTTCCGTTGGATAAAATTGTACTGTTATACAGCTTCTACTAGCTGGCACCATTGTACCCTTCCCCTCTTTGTTCATCATTCAATATACATTCATGTTTTAGTAGAAGTTTGACCGATTAAAAAATAATGAAAATTTTTAACAACTGGCCAAGGTTAACTTCTACCTTGTTTTTCAGAAGTGGGTACTTGGTATTTTGATCTTTGCTGTTGCCTGTTACATGCTGTAAATTTTTGTATCATTAAGGCCATGACTACCACATGACTTCTCATGTCCACACCTGAAAACTTCGGCAATAATGGACAAGGTAAACATGCTTCGCGTGTTTTCACTCTTGGAAGGGACAAGCTCAAATTCTTTAGTAGGGTATCTGGTTAGGAAAAACTTGTTGTAAGCTGACCTTTTGGTGCCAAGTAATATATGGTAGCAGTAGTACCTGCATGAGAATTAGCCCCAAAAATTTTATTTATTTGTTTCGCAATAATAAAGCTATTTCTTCTCCTTCCACGTGGCAACAAAAAAATATTCAGAATTCAAATTATAAGGTTCATATAATTACAAATAACAAAATTTTGATAAACGAATGTCCTCTTAGTTGACACCAACTCTCATCTTTTATCACACGTATGGTAATCCTATATTCTAAATTTGACAAATGTAGCTCAAGCACCCTAACTAGTATGTTACAGTTAGATATTATTGTTAGCACTCCAGTACTATCATTCTGAAGCATGATACTAATGTACATGTGAAGATGAACATCTTGGTACTGTGTATGTCTGAATCTGCCAACTTCAAGAAGCAAATTATTAAACAGTGGCCCTTTTGCTTTAGAAAATATAAAACAGTGACCATGTCAATGTCTTTTTTTTCCAAAGTGGCAAAGTCCTTGTCTCCATTTGTGTCAAGTGGAAGAGATAGAAATCTGGTACTTGGAGATAAGAAATTAGGAATCTGTATGAACCAAACAGTGAGTGTACTGCATAATAAGAACAATTAGAAGCCTAGTGCAGTGGACCTGAATACGTCACAGGAGTTCCCGTGACTTTGAATTAGATAAGGAATCTTTCTGCAACTATAGAGAAAGACAGACGATGAAAGGACGAAGTCTTTGAAATCATGCATAGAAGTCTTCTTAGATGGCTTCCATGTAATGGGTTTCTCTGAAACAAGTTTGTAATGCTGTTGACAAACCTAGAATTTCTAAGAAAATTTTTTAGTAGGTTTCACATTGAGGGATATTTTAATAATGATATGTTCTCATTTGACGTTTTACATGATATCTTTTCCATTCTCTATATATTGAAGAATTAAATCATAAGATAAGAAATACATATATAAGATAAAAACTTATATCACAACGAAATAAATCGATTCACAAGAGTCACATTAATTCCATTCAAAAGTTTAATCACTTGGAAAAACTTTCTATTTACAATTTATCATCACTCTCTTCTTTACAAAATTTTTTCTTAGAAGCAATGTACATGAGAAAAATTAATCCTTTTTTTCCAAGAAGCAATGTACACGACACCTATTAAACATTCATTAGAACTTTATCAGATAACAATTATCTTGGTTTCGAGAGGGAAATTGGATCAAATATTTTTGCCAATGCCAGTGTTCAAAAGCTGTGCTTGTGAATTTATGCAGCCAAAGGAAATTGAGGACCACTCATATAGTACATGAAGAAATTAATCAGCATGAAAGAGTGGGTCCTTTCTCCATATATCTGGCCAGGTTGTCAACTTTTTTAGCTGTATAAATCATTTGGCCACAAACATCCCTGGTGGCAGATTAATGTAATTAGGATAGATCCTACTGATATTTGTGCTTTTCACCCACATCTTTCAAAATTAAACTGGGTAAAATGGTGGTAAAAAAATACTAGAAAAATATGGTTTTATTTGGTGGTGAAATAATTTTCCAAATGGTTCTCCTATTTCTCTCTTTTAATTTTTTTCGTAAAAATTGGAAACTAATTAGAGAAAGAGCTTCCGACGTGTGTGTGTGCGCGCGCATACACACACATGCATGTGTGTAAATTTTCAATGTTTGCCAATCACATGGGCTCACTTGTATGGGCCACCACCATCGCCCGAAGGTTTGAATTGCGAACCCAAACCTCATCGTCGCGGCAGAAATATTGACCCCTTTCGGCAATAACGTAAAAATCGAAGTTTTGTTCTCAAAATTTCTGTAAAATTGTAAAAAACCGGCGAGAAAGCTGATTAAGGGGATGGCAGTGGGAGGAGATTTAGCTTAACCTCTTATTTAACCAACAGATCCGTGGATTTTTTACATGATAACCATTCATCTAGCATTTCACTTAAATTTATTAGTTTTTGTATTCGGGTTGTGCTATATATACTTCCAAAACCCTATTTTTTAGTCACGTTAACTGTTTTTAAAATATTACGACTCGTAATATTTAATACTCACTTAGAGATAATGTTAGCTCTTTTTGTAAATTTGGGAAGTAAAGATAGGATTTTTCTTTGTATCCTATATTAGCTAGCATGTATAGCATTTCGGCTCCACTTGCTCGTAAGAAATGAAATCATTAAATATTGGCTCCATAGTTTTAAAGCTATTTTTTAATACAAAAAATTTTTCGAGTTGACTCGACTGTTGGTTTGCTGAGTGAAATTTGTAAATGGTTTCGTACTATTTAATTTAGTAATTAATTCTCCAATTCATATGATAAAAACTATCAAAACATGTTGTTTTCTTTTAAATTAACTAAGTTAATATTTTTAAGCATGTATTAATTAATTTCAAGTAGCAAAAGACCAATATATACTAATTATATATAATTTATTATTTACATAATTATAAATTCAATAAAAATAATTTCAAAACGGCTTGGAATTGACTCCAACTCGACTCACTTTTTAACACGTTGAGTTGAGTTTAAGTTTTGAGTTTTTAAATTATAGTTGCTCATGTCCACTTTAAAAACTTAGGGGTTTTTTTTTTAATTTTCTGTTTTGAAGGACAACCATCGTGAAAACGTGGTATAGTTATTGTGGCCCATGACCTCTTTGAGCTAAAATGCTATCAATATTACAGCACAAAAAGGCCATGGCTAGAAACCTGAAGCATGGGAGGGCTAGGGCTAGGGCTAAGGCTAGGGCAAATAGGGTATGGGCCGTCTAATTTTGAGGGAAATGGCATTCATGTGATGCAACTCACAAGAGTTTTTTACCTAACAAAGCTGCTCCCACAACTGCTTATCTCGCCACTTTGGGGGCACCCACAAAAAGATAATATGAACAACTCCTGTAATACCTGCTGCTAATTGGTGAGATAGAGCAAGTTTTGTAGGGAAATATGGCCAAGAATCGATTAGTCAAGTAGTATGAATGAGCTACTTGTTTGATGTGGGCGGCTCAAGTCTTATTCCTCCACCCAATTTGTCTGGATTCCTAACACAAATGGGGCCAAAAGGTGATGTGTTTATTAGTAAGTGGACAGGCATCGCGTGATTTGATTGGGAAAGTTGGTATTTGCTTTTTGTTTTGTTTTGATCGCATTAGGATGCTTTGTCATTTTTTTTATGCATATTGTTATTGATCAAGAAGTTCAGTATTCTTAGCCAAATTGGTGCCAAAGCCTTATATTTGTGTTGCGTTTTGGTGGACATACGCTTTCAAGTGGTATTCGCATATACAAGTTTTATCCGTTTTCCGCCTTATCCCGAAGAGGGTTTAAGTGTCAAGATGCGGGGCTTAAGATTATAAATTCGCTTAAACAATTCTACCGTATATAATAGGGTAAACAATTCTACCGTCTTATAAACCAATCAATTTGTTCTTAGTCCAATCCTTAACAAATGACACATTGAGTCAACGTGTATATAATGGACTAGATTGGACATGAGTTAGGCATGGGCTGGGAAAAAGGGTTTTGGGAATAAAATTTTAATGATCAATAGATTAAGAAATCCCTTACAAATTAGGCCTTCATCCAATGGACCGGTACTTACCGGATAAAGTCTAATATATTAGCTAACATATAATTGGGTTAACTATTTTAAATAGATTGCTTAGATCTATTAACCTGTACTTGAGTTAGATCGTTAGAGGATTTATGTTTATTTGTATGATAAGTTGTTGCAAAATCATGGAAATTTTTGCTAGAGTTTTAGTTCATTAAGTGAAGTGTTTTCTTTTCAAAGTGAAGGGTTTTTCTCCGTAGTAAACAAAAATTCAAATGCATGTAAAGTACAATTTTAAATATATTAATAAGATTATCATCCCACTGTGGAAAAGTTGTAGCATCAAAAGTTTAACCACTTTAATGTTACTGGTAATGTTGTTACCTTTCCTTAGGGTCTAGTTGGTATGCATGAAAATAGTGTGAATAAAATAAAATTTTTAAAATAGTCAACCTATTAAAAATAGATAAATTTAATATTTTATATAGAAAGTAAAATCAACTAAATAATTGTGTAACTAATTAAGTATGTTTACATTTTAAATAAGAGCATAAAATAATCATGATTGTTCTTGAACGGGTCCTCGTGTGTTCTCCCATATATAAAATAAGTTCCCCATTTTTTTTATCTCAACCACATGGATGACCTATTTGATTATAATCATAATTAATTTTAAGAAAAAAATCAATAAATATGTTTTAAGTTTTTTTTAAGTATATTACACATACTATTTTTATATACTATTTGTAGTAAGGCTGACCATTTAAAATTTTTATGATATTTACATCTATTTTCCAAACGAAGCCTAGTGAATATCAATCAAGCATTATGAATAAAAGTTGAACTTAAATCAACAGATTTCTATCCTGCTGTATAAGTTGAAAGTCTTTTTCCATGTACATATCTGAAAATTTTACCGAAGGTTAGCGTCGAGTGTAGAAGGCAGATTGTAGTGTGATTTTGGGGGATAAAAAGCTTTAAAAAGTGCCCATGGACAGTTTAGCTTCTTGGGCTTCTCATGAAAAGATCAAGTCTCGGACATGTATTTATGGGCCGTTTTTATTTGTTTGTGGCCCACAATCCACCGTTGAATTTATTTTGAGGTAAACCAAAGGTCAACCCTTTTCCTGGGTTTACAAGCCAATGTATAAGAAATGGAAATATAAAATTTTAATTTTTAGTAATTAACATTTAATTGATCACACAATGAAGCTATTTTCATGTTGTTGAAATCTAAATTAACTTAAACAGTGATCCGAATTAAATTATTACATTTAATTTAGTTATTTAAAAACGAATGAATAGATTGACAACTCTCAACATTTAATGATCTCAGATTATCCAAATTATAAAGCAGTTGACTCATTATCTCAACAATGAATGATTTTTATGTCCAGAAGAAGATTAATTGGTTAACACTTACCAGGACAACACACTTGTCCAATTTTTTTGGTAGAAGAATAGCCCTTTTTTTGCTAAAGAAATGACCATGATATATATAAAATTTTCAAGTTTTTTAACTTTTTTGAATGAATGCTATAATTTATGTTTACTCTCTGTACATAAAGTCTAAATATAGCTAATTATATTTGTCAACTCTTATTTAGTTAATATTTCTTACAAAGTAAATTATTATATTATAAAATGAGCAAACATCATTTAGCCCATTAGAATAAGTCAATTTATCATTTAACCCATGTTAGTTCATCACTTAATTCTCATTGTTTTATAAAATGTCACTTAAACTTCTTAGAATTACTACCATCGGACAAACATCGTTAAGCGATGATATGATAAACATATAAACGGTTAATTAATGATGTGGAAGTATCATATTAAAAACTATAATTAATTAATATTAAATATAATTAAAGTATAAAATATGAAATAAATAAATAAAAATTTGACATATATAATAAATATTTTATTTTATTTAATATCTTGTCATAAGTCTAATATTTAACCCACATGTTAAAAAATATATATACTGCCCCACATACATGTTATAAAATTAGCTCGAAGAAAATTTAAATAAACTTATAACTTATTTTATTTAATTATTATATATTTCACTTTAGCACATTTATTTCATTTTATAATTTAATTAATTTTAATTAATTTAATTTTAATTATTTTGTATTTTCTATTGTGGTATTTCTACATCCAATTAACCGGTTATAAATTTTGTTACGTACAAGGGTGTTAGTTTTTTTAAAATGGGCTAACTGATCAATTGACCCCAAGAAATTATTAATAAAGGGCACTTAATGGATTATAGTATCTTATATTATAAATTTTATTTTAGTACCTTTGAAAATGGAAATATAGTAATTATCATCATTATTTAATTTATGTAATATGTAAAAGATCCAAACTGGGCAAGCCCATATCTGTATGCGCTTTGATGCAGATGTCGTGCCAATACATGGCCTAGGCATAGACCTTGATTTTATATATAAATTATAAATTGAATGAGATAAGAGAAAATAAACTCTGAATTTAGAGAAAATTTCTAATTAAATTGCAAAATAAATTTTAATATTTTAATATATATATATATATATTTATTTATTTATTTTATAATTCTAATTAATTTAATCTCATATTTTTCATTTTTTTAGTTTTATTTTTGTTAATAAGAATTTGATTCGAGTTGGGTTGTGTTGATCTTGTATTTTTCTTGTCTACAAACTAAAATAAATTCAATTGGTTTAAGATACGGGAAACTTGAGTATGACTGATTTTGCAATGAAGTTGAGTTTTTTAATTCGAGATTTGACTCAAACAGTTTGTTTTATCCATTAAGAATGTGATCCGAGGGGCGAGTTTTTCAAGCTAACTCCGCCCATGAACAGCCATGGCTTCCTCCCCCTCACTCACATCCGAAGAGTTGAAAACTTGAATACCTCTGCTACACGTAAATAAAAGCTGGGAACATCTTAATGAGAAATCTGCAGAAAACCAACCCAAGTAAATTTACACGGCAAAACCATCTGACCTACCATGGCAGAATTCCACATATCAAGGTTAACAGTACTTGACCAAATTTATTGAGACGAAACAGCATAAGATTCCCTTTGTTGTGCTTGTGGGCCTGTTTCTTTCTCAGACCCCAAATAAGACGTACCATTCCTGATAAAAAACCTTTTAAGGCTCCCATGGAAAATAGGGGATGGATGTCCCTAGTGCTCCACTATTGACCAGTCGCAGTCAATTTAGGACCACTGTTCCCATTGACAATATGTGCAGGAAACCAGCCTTCCTACTCAGATTTGGGCACCTACATTTACTCGCCTTTCCTCCGATCCTAATTCCCAGCCTCTTTTTCATTCTTCTCTTGGAATATTAGCTTTTGCCCCTCATCTTTTTCTTGTCAGTGCCATCAATTTGACAACTTGACCTTCTTACTTTTAGCTTTCTTTCTGATCATTCTCACCGGTTACCACAATGGTAGCTCACCAACAAAAGTAATGAGCCTTCAATTCATGGCAAATGGTGAACCAAGGCCATGACATTTGAGTCTAGGTCAATTTGATATGGGAGTGTTCTTTGGAATGGAATTGAATCTTCTCTGCTTTGGGGTGAAGGCATGGAAAGAAGGATATGTGAAGAAGAATCCTTATCTTAATGTCTTGAGGCCAAAAATTAGATGCCTATGTTATTCAGACTAGATATGGTCAATTGGTGAAGATATGAAGGGCCCATTATCAAAGAAAAGATCCCATGCTTTTGAATGTGTCCATGGCACTTTCTGCTAGTCCACCATGTACCGTTGGGATTCCTATCTGTGAAATGAACACAAATTGTTTTAGATTTTTTTATATAAAAGAATTCTCTGTTCTGGGGTGTGATAAGTACCAGCCCTGAAATGTTTGTTACCCTCTGAAGAATTTATGCTCTAGACTCCCCAAGCTCCAATCTTTCAACCTCGAGAAGTTGCCTTAATTTGTTTTTGATGAATCACAATTTTTTTTTAATCAATCAAAACTCGATTCATAGTTAGCTTGAAGTGCCATGAACTCAAGTTAAGCTGCATGGGATTCATGCAAGTTCGAAATGCAAATCAGAGCGTTCATTCTTACAAAAATGGGAATGAAAAATAAGAGATACACTTTTTAGAAAAATGGACAAATGAAAATTTAACTCCTAAAGGAGTCATTTTATAAAGCTTCCAGCAATTTAATTAATCTATTTACTCTCTTTGTATATGCGCACGAGTTGGAAATCCATTTAGAGAACAGTGCAAATAGGGTCGCTCGACTTAATTAGTTCAATATTTTGTATAAAATTGATTTTTGACATTAGTATTAGATTCTCTTTATAAGACAAAGAAAATAATAAAAACTAAGATTTATTATAATTTTAGTTTAGAATATAAAATTTAGGGAAATGAACAAAATTTACTGCATTTTAGAGAGTGAAAAGCACTAGTCCTAAAATGTTTACTAAAACCTTTGAAGGGTTTGTCTCCCACAATCCCGCATTACCCAATTTTAATTTTCGTAAGGCAGTCACAATTTATTTTCACTTTGTTAGATAAATCACAAATTTAATTTTTAAGACTTGCTAAACCCCACTCTTTCAACTTTGAAAAGTTCCCTCAATTTATTTTCACTTTATTGGCTAATGATATTTTCTAGTGATAAAATTGATAATCCTAATGATGTGGAGGGAGTTATGGGAAGTTATAATCCTAATGATGCGGAGGGAGTTACGGGAAGTTATAACTAATTTTTTTATTGCATGTAGTAGAAATAATTAATTAAAATAATTAAAATTATCAATTTCATAAATAGGGAACATCAAGACCACTTTATTAGATTATAAATCACAAATTTAATTTGTTGTGTTAATACGTGGGGCATTGAGCTTTATGTGAAGCTTAAATGCCATTGTTCGATTAAGTTTAATTTGGTCGAACAACGACTAGATAAGCTTTCATTCATTTTTAGCCCTTTTTCCCATGACACATTTAAGTAAAAATAACCTCATAATGTTATCTTGAACTACTTCAATAGTTAGTAAATTAAATTTCATATTTCCCCGAGATGCAATTATTTGTTTTGGTATGGTAATTAGGTGCTTTAGTGTAACAACTAAATTTAAACAATAGAAATTGATCAGATTATAATCGAGGGATATCTGTCTCATAAATTATAACATAGAGTTTCATATTTGCATTAAATAATTATCAAATAAAATAATAACCATATAATGAGTCCAAAATATCATAATAGTTAATAATTATATAATGTTTATTTCAATTGTCCTTCAAGCTTGTCTTAAATTATAGCCGGGATCAGGAGAGACATAATTGATAGAATGAATTTTGCATTAGTGCTTCCAAATACTATGTCAAATATAATTAATTTGATCTATAAATAAATATTTTAAACTATTTTTAAACATAGTCATTCACCGGGACCATTTTAGACATAACCAATTACTGGCAGTATTTTAATCAGAGTGTCATTCACCAACATCATCTGAGTTTGAGCCAACCCCCACCCGAATCAAAAGCTCTTCGTCTATTAATGGTTTGTCATGGGTAAGGCTGTCAATTGAGTGAGCCAGCTCATAGGTATTCGACATTCGGCATTTGGCTCAACTCGACTCAAAACTTAACATTTAAATACCTGAACTCGAATCTTACGAGTTGAGTTTGAGCAAGACAATGTTTAACTTGACTCGACTCGGTTCAGTTATAACTCGAACTAAACTCGAAATCAACTTGTAGCTCGACTCGATAACACATTATAATAATATACATAATATCACTTGCCTACTCAAAATATATTTAAAATCGTAGATAAATCTTATTATTGACTACATACTAGATTAATTATCTATAATTATTAATCATCTACTTCCACCACTATCTATATTTTCACAAATAGAGCAATGACATAATAAATAAAAACGTTTTAAAAAATCCATAAATCATTAAAGGTCATTAAAGGCATTAAGTATAGCTAAATTTTTACCTTGGAAACCAGTTTTGACTTCAAACAGGAGTTATCCATTTTAGTAGCAATAGTACAAATTGCATTACCTACTACATACTGATCCAGATCAAATCATACACGATAGTTTTATATATATAACAAAAGGAAAGAGATAAATCAATGTCAATTTATGAACACAATATTTACTCAATTTTAAATATGACAAAGGTATATAATTTTGCATTAAAAGATACTTCTTTGGATTCTTCCCAGCTTCTAATTTCTAATTGTCTCTTTCCAACACGACTTCCAAAAGGTGCTTCCATGCCTTAGTGACTTATCTAGTTAATAATAATATATAAAAAAACAACACATCCTAATTTTATATTCAATTTTTCAGGTCCAAAAGTGATATAAAATTCTTTAATATTTACTTCTATTGGTTTGTTTTTATATCACATATTCAAACTAAGGTATGCTTAAAATTTTAATATCTACTTCTCTTAGTTGTTAACTTTTTATGGCTTTGGTAGTTATTAGAATACACCTGTGAATTTATTCACTGGGGATGATACTAGAATACATTTATTTCTTTTACAAAATTTATTTATTTTTATTTAATCTAACATCTCACAATAGATGATATCTGTTAATTTTTTTTACAAGATGAAGGTCGGATAAACCCTACCTAAATATGGATGAAGGATATAAAATATAGACTGTTGATAGTTTTTTTCAATTTTGGACTTACAATTCTAAGCATTTTATTTTTTCGAAACATATACTATTGAATGGTGTCTTAGGTTTTTGTAAAAAAATTGAAACATGGTTAAAACTTGAAAAAGACCTTTTATTATTGAGATAATTTATATAAATATGTTGATAGACTATTTTTATTAATTTTAATCTCTATAACTATATTTTTTCTCATAAACAAGCTACTTTCGACCTTATGATCTAGCTGGTTTCGAGCTCCCAAACGAGCTAGTTTCGAGTTCCACTATGAGCCGGTTTTGAGCTCCTCAAAATTAAACAGTTTAAATTGAGTTCCACTTGAACAACATAAAAAATGTTTAAATTGATTTCGAACATATATATTCAAAACTCGTTATATCTCGAATCGAGTTTGAACAAACTTCAAGCTATTCGAATTGAGTTCGAGTATAAGTTGAGCTTGGATCGCACGTTCGTTTAACAACCTAACTCATGTGGATGACAAACCCAAGTTGTGATTATGGATTAGGTTAAACCCAAGGTTGGGGCACATCAAGTCCGGCCATAATATTCTAAGTCCCTAGTTTATATTTTTCAGTAAATCTGCTATATCATAGCAAATTTAGTGAAAAATTATTTAATTGATAAGTAAAATTATATTAAAATATATTGGAATAAAATATTTTATTTATCTCAATAAATTCCTTTACAAATTTTAAGAATTTCAAAATGTATGCCTATTCGACTTGAGTCTCTTTGTTGATTCAATTATTTTGAATAAAAATAAACTTTAGTCTCTTTCATTATATTTTTTAATAAAAATATAATTAAAATAACAATATAAAATTGAGACTTATAATATATTTTTTTACTAAGAATATAAAATTCAATGTATGATTATTTTACATTTTATAAACAATAATACTATGTGATATATTAGTTCTTAAATATTTTTGTAAATTATACAAAAGAGAGTAAATAAATGTAAATTAAGGTAGCTCTACTTAATCTGAACTCGAATCCACTTAAATAAATACCAATGGGCACTAGAATCCAAACATCTCAGCTTTGATTGCTTGTTGCCCTGCTTAAGCCAAACTTTTTTGGTTATAAATTATAACCCCATGATTGGTTGTTAAACAAACTTTTAAAAAAATAAATTTTATAGAACATTTCTTAAAATAAGTATAATGACATGGTCCAAAGTGCAACACAATAGACTAAATCATCTATTCAAAAGTGGTTAACCAAGTTAATGATCTATAGTTCATTCTCATTTATAAATAGGATCACATAATAGACTAAGTCATCTCTTGAAAATTAGTTAACTAAGTTAAAGATTTATAGTCCATTCCTATTTATAAACAGGGTAAGTCCATTCCCATTTATAAACATGATCACATAATGAACTAAATCATCTTTTCAAAAGTGGTTAACCAAGTTAAAGATTTATAATCAATTCTCACTTATAAACAAGATCTTATCCAATTAGATAATAGATGTGGGATTAAGTTGAGGAATTTCACAATACACCTACCTTAAAAATTTTCATCCCCAAAATTCCTACATTTGGCCAGTTGGTAGCCCACCATCTAACATGGAACCAGAAGGCTCTAATACCATTTGTAATGACCTGGCCCAAAGCGCAAACTAATGGTCTAAGTTATCTCTTTAAAAGTGGTTAATAAAGTTAAAGATTTATAGTTCATTCTCACTTATAAACATGATCTTACCCCCACAGGATCTTAGTGGGATAAGATCAAGTTTATAAGTGGAAATGAACTATAAATCTTTCACTTGGTTAACCACTTTTGAAGAGATAACTTAGCTCATTAATTTGTACTTTGGAGTGGGTTGTTACAAATGGTATCGAGCTTCCTGGTTCTGTATTAAATAGTGAGTTGGACTACGAAGGTTGGTAAGGTTGCCAGTCACGGGCCAAAAGAATGTCATGAGTTGGGGCTAGCAACGGGCCAAGTATAAGAATTTCAGGGACAAATTTCTTAAAGTGGGTGGATTGTGAGATCCCTCAATTTAATCCCACATTTAATACCTATTGAAATAAGATCATATTTATAAGTGAGAATGAACTATGGATCTATAACTTGGTTAACCACTTTGAAGAAATAACTTAGCATATTAGTTTGTACTTTGGATTAGGTCGTTATAATGAATGTGACGAGTAGTTATAAGTGTGCCCTTGATCCCACCCATCTCAACATGTCTTGTACAATATCTTCCAAACTATCCCACATCAGCATTATTGTATATTCTTGTCAATAACTAATATGTCCAATATATAGTACCAGCATTATTGTATATTCTTGTCAATAACTAAGATGTCCAATATATAGTACCAAACATATCCATTCATATGTTGCTTTATGGGGACTTTTATATAGTTATTCACCAAGTTTTATTCTCTACAATAAACTAGTAATGACTTTGAATTTTAATATTTGAATTGCATAAGCCCTTCGAACGAGGAAGACAATAACTCAAATGGAACTTTTAGCACATCTATCTCCCTTGATTGATACTTCAGGCACATCTCTCCTACTCTCATAGAAGGAACACCCTTTACTAGCACTATCCAAAAGTCATCTTGAAAAAAAAAAACACCAACAATCTTGAACTAACCGATAACTTCCATGATCTATCTGACAAACCTCCACAAGCTACAAACACAAGCTACAAACCACATTTCCACAAACCAAGGCACAAACCAAAGCTCTAACACCAGCTCTGATACCACTAATCGGGATTTTAACACAATCCATGGGCTCCTTCGTTGTGTGTTTTGACAAGATAAATTAATAAAAGATAGAAAAATGCACAAATTTAACGTGAAACCTCCAAAATAGAAGGGAAACGACAAACCATCTATTACAAATAATGGGTGCACACATCTTTATCAAGAGTACACAACAAACTCTTGGCAAATAATAAGATCTTCACCAATCAATGGTGGAATACAACAAATAAGAAAACTCTCCTCCCTTTCACATCGGGCAAACCCGGATCATCTTCATCATTTGGATATGTACTTCATCAGATAGAATTAACAATCTCCAACTGAGAAACACATCAAATTAGGAATGACCACAATCTTCAACACATCTAATTGGGAATAACCACAATCTCCAAGTAGACAAGACAATTCAATTGAGAAACACACAATCTCTAATTAAAACACACTCCAATTAAAAATACCCTTAATCTCCAACTACAAAATACACTCTAATTGAGAATACTCGTACCTTTGTTAGGTGAAACTCTCCCTCATATATATAGAAGAGACAGAGGGAGAACGTCACTGTAAAACTTCACAGTGAAACTCAATATCACACTTGTACTTCACAGTAAAACTCAATATCACACTCAGTTCCATTGTACTTTATTGTGTACCCCATATACAACTACATATTTGTAAATAATAGATACAAAATATTAGATACGACCAACATCATGGATATGAAGAGTCAACACCACTCTCACTAATAAATCTCTTCTTCGTCTTCTATAATTCTTCTTGAATTTTTCATACCTCTTAAAGTAAGTCCATGTCTTTACAGCTTCCTATGTAGGTGTACGCTTCCTCACATTCAGATTTGATGACTTTATGTAGTTTAAAATTTTCTTTTATTTTAATAATAATTCACAAGCTAAAAAAGTAAAGGAAAAAAATCCTCCGATTAAAAGTAAGAAATTTAATTAATCAAAATCTAACAAAAAATTAAATTATTATAGTCTATCTTCTCATTTAATTAAAATTTATCTTTAAAGTCTGAATTAATCATAATCTACATTTAAGATATTAAATTATTACATTGTAACATTTCGATTTGACCCGCAGAGTGAATAAAATCAAACTAATAAAACAAATAACCTACATAAGAAAGACCTAACTTCAAGGCATAACCGAACCCGAGGGAATTTAATGGGCAGTCAACACCATAATACATCCAAGACACATAAGGATTGTCTCATGCAAGTAGGACACCCTAAATGAGTTAAATTTATAAAGAGACAAAGTTTTTGGAAAAAAATCAGACAATCTCTCCTGCAAATAAGATGATGGAAAAATTACAGAGCTTATATAATTATCATTCTATCACACAACAATCTCAAAAACATTTCATTATATCATTTAACATTCACATAAACATTTTTAAGGCTTTACGCCACATTATTAGATCATTCATATCACATTTAACATAAATTCTACATTTATTAGATTGTATGCCTATTTGGCCTTCACATGAATCATTCTCCTATAATTATAAAATCACAATAGTTCTTCCAGTCTAAGTTCCTTCTTTGCTCTGTGTAATTGCACAAGTAATATAGTTTTGGGTACCTAAATTATTTAACCATCAATTTTAAGACTTTGGGGCTTAGAAAACCTGAGCAAAATAAGTAAACATGCTTACCCCAGAGTATTCAATTTGCAAAATAGAAAAAATTAGTTTGGTAAAGATAAAATACAATTAGGTAAACAAAAAAACCTTGCAAAACAATCATAGTGTCATCTCATGAGGCACATATCAACATGAGTTACAATACAAGTCTCAAGGCTACATGGCCATAACATCACAACATAAGCTAGATACATATCTAGTAGATAACAAAAATCCTAAGGGATACAACATAACAACCAAAAGCCTAAAAACAAAACACCTGTCTAACATCCACAGAGTCCTCATGATCTGCATAACTATTCTAGCCAACGCTAAGTCTTTTCACATACATAAGTATTAGCAATGAGTGTTATTGAGTCTAAAATAACTAATAGGGAAAATCTGGATAAAATAATTATCTAAAAGCAAATGAAAAAAATAGCATCTCCTTTACAACACATCGTTCAAAAGAAAAGGCAAATTAGCCTAATCATAATCACCGATAATCTATATGCATGGACCAAATAATAGTTCGTGGTAGGTAGCATGTATGTAATATGATTAATAAGGCTTAACTAATAACTATTGTAGCACTATATGGGCCGGATATTCTCAATGGGGGTAATACGCTGAAATATGCACTCAAGCTCTATTTATAACTAGGCAAGATATAGATTTCGATAAATTCTCATTGAATAATAAGAAGTAATATAATAAATCCTAATTAAATGAGAAGAATATTATAATAATTTATTTTATTGCTATTATTTTATTTTTATTATATTTTAATTGACCAATTCACTTACTTGTAATCAGAAGTCTATATTGAATTTTTTTAATTAATACTATGCACGATGTCATACCATATAAGCTTTAATTTTACACATAAATTCTTGCTCAGATATATTATAATATTTTAATATATTAAATATAAATTTTAATTGACTCTCCTAAAGAATATATGGTTGATAATTTAATTTATTTATTTTTTATTTATTATATTTTAATTAGTTAAATATCTTACATTTAATTTAATTCAGGTATTGACTTCCAAGTCTATTTTATTAACAAGAAAATAGAAAAGAGGGTAGATTTACGCTCGGTTCGAGCGAGCTTGACTTACTGGCCTAACGAAACTTCTCGCTATTTCTCACTACCTGACAAGATCCACGTGGCGTCTACTGATTGGCCAATCCCCCGCAACAACAAGGCACGCGCAAGTACTAATGCTAGTGTGACCGGGGCATCCCCTCCTCCCTCCCAAGCAAAAGCTTTCGCAGGTTCTCCACCGCCTCCGCCTCCGCCTCCACCTCCACCGCCCTCGTTGCACGCCATCCCGACCCGCTATATCATCCTCCCTCGCGCGCCTCACGCGCCTCCGATCTTCGCGGCGCGTTGCCCGGACATGGAGGCCTTCTGCCGCGCCGCTTGCCCGTCCTACTGGCTCGACGCCTGCGAGGACGCCTCCGCCGCCGCCGTCTCCGCCCGGGAAGGCGGGGTGGGTCTGTTCGTCGAGATCGACCGATACCTGGACGCGATCAGGGGCGGGGCGGCGGACGCGGGGGCGGGGCGGGGGCGGCGGCGGCGGGGGGCGGGTTTTTCGGGGCGGAGGCGGCGGCGGCGGGAGTGGGAGGAGGGGCACCGGAGGGAGGGCTACTGGGAGAGGGACCGGGCGGGGAAGGTGGTGTTCCGGTACGGGGCGTGGGAGGCGGGGGAGGGCGATCGGGAGGGGAAGAGGGCGAGGCCGGATGGTCGGGAGGAGGGGAGCGGGGAGAAGGGGGCGGCGGAGGAGGTGAGGCGGAGGCCGGTGGAGGAGCCGGCGAGGAAGTACCAGTTGGATGTGCTTGAGCAGGCGAAGAAGAGGAACACCATCGCATTTCTGGAGACGGGCGCCGGCAAGACGCTCATTGCGGTGTTGCTCATGAAGAGCATATCCGAGAGGATGGAGGTGGAGGGCAGGAAGATGCTGACCATCTTTCTGGTGCCCAAGGTTCCTCTTGTTTATCAGGTGTCTTCTTTTTTCCTTTTTCATTTTCTTTTTTGCTAATCCTGATGTTATGTTTGATGTTTATGCTATTATTGATGATATAATCTTTGTGTTTAATGCTAATGCTGATGATATGATCAATTTTGATGTTGATGCTGGTAGTGCAAGCTATTTTTTATGCTAATACTGGTTATATATTTTCATTTTTATAGTATCATACTGGTGATATGATCAACTTTGATACTAATGTTGGTGGTTTGATCAAATTGGTGGTATGATCAATTTTTTTAATGCTAAGACTGGGTATTTGGTCGATGTATTTATGCTAGTATTGGTGATATGCTAATGCTGGTGATATGATCCATTTATTTTATTTTATTTATTTTATGCTAACGCTGGTGATATGATCAATTTTGATGTTAGTACTGGTAATGCAACTACGTTTTTATGCTAATAATGGTTATATATTTTCATTGTTTTGTTTAATACTGCTGATATGATTAGATTTTTGTTGTTGATCATTTTTGGAAGATGTTTTTGTGTTTCTGATGAGTGTTGTGGATGTATTAATGTTTGATATGCTTTGCTTTCGATTGTAGCAAGCGGAGGTTATACGCGACAAGACTGGTTATAGAGTTGGCCATTATTGTGGTGAAATGGGACAAGACTTTTGGGATGCTTGGAGGTGGCAAAGGGAGTTTGAATCCAAGCAGGTAAGGCTGTATATGCATGAGTCTGCTCTCTGCTCGAGTAGATTATGTAGATTCGAGGAGCCTTTTATTTTTTTGTTATTGAATGTGCTTTCATTTTATGTGAACGGTTTATTCTGTTATTTAATTTGAACATGGTTGGGGAATTTGCAGTCTGATGATATGAACCTTTTTCTATGTATTTAACTTTTCCTTGATACATTATTTAAATCATGCATGAAGCAATAATTACTACTGAGAAGATTCTTGAAACTGTGTTCATCTGTGACTCAGAAACAACTTGGAGTAGCATTGGTTGTCAAATATTTTCCAACATAGCCTTCCTAAACTAGGAGGAAGGTTAATTAGGATTACTATACGCTAGTCTGCGTTTGAATAGTGGCGGTTGTAATTACAGGACTGGTAGTAGGCTGAGCATTTGGTTACTTAGGTTCCGGCCCAACCAACTAAACTACAGTTTACTTTGAATGGTTCAGTTTTGTTTATTGGAATCTGATGTTTTGAAAGCTGGGCAATTTAGATGAATGCTGAAGAACATTTTGCTTTTACTTGAAAAAAATTTTCGCACTTGTTTTTGTACAAGCTTAGCAAATCGAATAAGCATCAGTCATCCCATTTGTGATGAGTACTACAAGTAGGGATTGATATTACCATCAAAAAATTTGTTAATGACACAAAACAAATACCAAAACAAGGTATTCCTCCAATTGGCGTACTTGTGAATTGTGATCATATAGACCACCATATGTTGCCCTGGTGGTTTCTTCTACATCAACTAGGAGGTTTGTGTAGAGACTCAACTTTTTGCTTATTTGTATAATCTTTGTGATATAAATAGCTTAATTTATTGGGATAATCAAACTCAAGTTTGAAGGATAGGCTGACACATTGTGCTGGGCATAGGTGGGGTTCTAGGGCTATAATTTTGCTTGATGTTGGGAGGAATATAACGTGTGAAACATGAGATTGCCTTATTCTCCATGATAAGGGAAGGGATATAACATTGTGCTATCTGTGTGACCGGGGCTTAACCGTGTGACTTGGTGCTTATGCATTTATGGTTATTGTTATCATGCTGTTACCAGGCTATTAGACTGTCTCGATAGATTACTAGCTAGTATATGGGCTATAAAATAAAATAGGAGAAAATAATCAATTTTTCTTTGATTACATTATACTTGACTTATTGTTTGGAAACCTCAATGCGGAATTAATTCCACGAGTTGGGTGTCTAGAGGCCTGGAGTTAGGTTGGGATGGTTTCATGTCTTGGATAACAGTAGAAAGGTTCAGAGTATAGTTGGAAACTATATGATGCTTTGTACTTATTATGTAGTTAATATTTAATTGATAACAGTCGTAGAACTCTACATTACAATTTATGAGACGGATCTCCCTCTACTATAATATGATTTACTTCTGCTGATTTATTTTAGTCATTTTACTACAAAAATTAATGATCTTATTGAAGCAGATGATTGCGTTATAGTGAAATAAAACATAAAACCTAATACTTTGGCTATTCAAGTAGTTTGGGTTATTAATATTTGGTTATTTTTTCTTAAATCACAATTGATGTTTGATTTTGGTTACGATTTACAAAAAGGCAGGTAATCACAGAGGAGATCTCCGCTAGTAGCGTCAGAAAAGTTTAGGGCATGTGAAGAGTAGATGGAAAGGAAATGAGGGATGGGGAAGGCATTTGGGGTTGTAGAAAATTTATAAAGTTTTATTTTTAGATCAAAATTGGTTTCGAACCAAATTTTGAGTGCATGGCTTTGTATTTTCTGCAACTGAAAACCAGATCAAAATTTGTTGAATCCGAACCAAACTGCTAAAATGGTTCGGTCTGTTTAATTTGTTTTAATAGAAATTTGCTCACCCATGAGTGGAAAGGGATTAGAGGAGGCATCCATTTTGACATTGGAGGGGTGGCTTTGACAAATTCTGAAAGAGCTACATTTGTCTGTTTAATTGGTTCTAATAGAGTTTTGCAACCCCCTCAGTAGAAAGGGATTAGAGGAAGCATCCATTTTGACATTGGAGGGGCTTTGACAAATCCTGAAAGAGCTCCATTCTTATTGAAAGGGATTAGTTTAGGAATCAACATCATTGGCACCATATACTTTTTGAAAAATTCATTTTTTAAAAACATAATATCCGGGCTTACCAAAATATCTACATGAATAGTTCATGTGTTCATCTTTGATTTATGTTAATGGAGAAGTTGAGCAGCAAATACGAGTGTGAGTTGAGAAAAGGATTTCCGGAATAATTAGAATGGAAGCAAAGGTATTGTGTAAATCATGTTACCATGGATTGTCAATCATATTTTCATGAAGAAGTAAAGTTGATTTTTTACCTATCTTGAAATGGAAGATGACTGAATTAGTATATTTGAATTGATTATTATTTCATGATGTCTATCCAACAATTTGAAGGTATATATTAAGTTGTCAATGATGATATCAAAACTTTCTCGTTTCCGTCCTTGATTATGTAAGGTAAGGAACATGCCACTTTATGTCTACATGGTTTGTGTCATATATTTAAACATGATGAAATCATGCAATTGATAATGATACATAGGAAGCATATTTCAGGTGTAATTTAATTCCTTGGCTGAAGTAGTTCTGTTTGATAGCTATCTCTAGCTATGATGAATGTGTTCTGACTCTAGCTTTGTCCTGTTTTACTTGGACTTATGATTCAGAACTAAGTTTTTCTGATGTGGTTCTGTCATTGAGCTGAGCTTAGCAGTTACCACCTTCTTTTTTTCTTTTAAAAACTATGCAGAGTTGATTCAAGCTAATTTTAAACATAGTTAAATTCAAACCCTTCATCAGGG
The DNA here is from genome assembly GCA_033002965.1 of Piper betle. Taxonomy (NCBI): domain Eukaryota; kingdom Viridiplantae; phylum Streptophyta; class Magnoliopsida; order Piperales; family Piperaceae; genus Piper; species Piper betle. Next base: position 19,557 of record JAURVB010012954.1, on the reverse strand, counting down.
GCCATTCACTATAATATTTATTGAGATGTGCGAAAAACAGCGGGCATTTTACTTATGTACGAGCACCTTGTTTCAGGTTTTGGTGATGACTGCTCAAATACTTCTTAACATTCTTCGACACAGCATCATAAAAATGGATACCATCGACCTTCTTGTTTTGGATGAATGCCATCATGCAGTGAAGAAACATCCCTATTCATTGGTGATGTCAGAATTTTATCATACCACCCCCAAGGAGAGAAGACCAGCAGTTTTTGGGATGACTGCTTCTCCTGTTAATCTCAAAGGTTTCTTCCTCTGAAATATTATGCTTGTGATCTTCTTTATCAGTACCTATTCACTTACTTAATTTAGTAAAAAATTTGATTTGTAGGAGTTTCAAGCCAAGAAGACTGTGCCATCAAGATCCGTAATTTAGAAAGCAAACTTGATTCAATTGTATGTACAATCAAAGACCGGAAAGAGCTAGAGAAACATGTCCCAATGCCTTCAGAGATTGTGGTGGAATATGACAAAGCCGCGATTTTGTGGTCCCTCCATGAACAAATTAAACAAATAGAAATTGCTGTTGAGGAGGCTGCACGTGCTAGTTCTAGAAGAAGTAAATGGCAATTCATGGGAGCCAGAGATGCTGGATGTAGAGAAGAACTGCGGCTTGTTTATGGTGTTTCAGAGAGAACAGAAAGTGATGGAGCTGCCAATTTAATTCAGAAATTGAGAGCAATCAACTATGCTCTCTGCGAGCTTGGCCAATGGTGTGCTTATATGGTATGTGATTCTACTAATGATCAGTTGACTGATTTGAAATTTTTGTTTGTTATATAGTTTGATTATTTGCTTATGTTGCTGATTCAGGTGGCACATTCATTTTTAATAGCATTACAGAATGATGAGAGAGCAAATTACCAACTTGATGTTAAGTTTCAAGAGTTATATTTGAAAAAAGTTGTGGCAATTCTGCAATGCCATTTGTCAGAGGGTGCTGTTCCAGAAACAAATGGTGAATGCACTGAATTAAAATGCGATGATAATAACATTATTGAGGATGAAGTTGAGGAAGGGGAGCTGCCAAACAGTCATGGTGAGAGCTATGTGAAAATGTTAGTTAAATGAAGCATAGATTAATATTTAGCTGCGAACTGCTGTTTTTTTCTTACCTATTGGTGATAAAAAATAGCGGTGTGGGAATTTAGGAAGTGTGGTGAATTGGCTTTTGTATTAATTACTTTAGTCGGAGCTTGACTATGTAAAACGGCAATTGGCAAGGACTTTTTTTAATCTCATTTGTGACTACTCAGTGTGGCTTTGATGTAATGAGCTGCCAAGTTAATTTGAGTACATTAGTCATATTTGTGAAGTATGAGCCTTATAAAAGAAAAATAATTGCATACTTTGTATGTCAGCTGCAATGCTGGCATGCCAAGTTTAGGTGGATTGATAGTGCCATATTTTTGGTAATTGCTCGTTTTTTGTGAATTTAATTACTTATTTTTTATTTTTCATTTTATTTTACTGGGGAGAGAAATGCTGATATAAACTTATGTTCTTCTGGGTTTTCTCTTAGTTGTCTCTGGAGGGGAGCATGTGGATATAATAATTGGTGCAGCCGTGGCGGATGGAAAAGTGACACCTAAAGTTCAGTCTTTGATCAAAGAACTTCTCAAATACCAACATACTGAAGATTTTCGTGCTATTATCTTTGTTGAACGCGTGGTTACTGCATTGGTTCTTCCAAAGGTTGTAGATTTTATACCATTAGATTGTTATATTTTTTAAAGTATTTTCTCTGTTATGGTTTGTCTGGTATCTTGCAGCCATTAGCGGCTTCTTCCAGTGACAATGTTTATTCTCAATGTTGTTAAGTGACCAGGTGTTTGTGGAACTACCATCTTTGAGTTTTATCACGTGTGCAAGCTTGATTGGCCATAACAATAATCAAGAAATGCGCACTGGCCAAATGCAAGACACAATTGCTAAATTCCGTGATGGTCGAGTATGTGTATATGTATTATCCTGATTATTTTTTTAATTATCAATTTTTTTTTGTAGACTATTGCAATGATACTGGATTGTATTTACTTTTGTAATGTATTCTTGCAGGTTAATTTATTAGTGGCTACCAGTGTGGCTGAGGAAGGACTTGACATTAGACAGTGCAATGTGGTTATACGTTTTGACCTTGCGAAAACAGTGCTAGCTTATATCCAGTCTAGGGGGCGGGCAAGAAAACCGGGATCTGATTATATATTAATGGTTGAGAGGTAAATACAATTGTTTCTAGGTACCTGACATAAAGCTTAAGCTTGATCAATATTTATAAGTGAATGATCTCTTGCAGAGGTAATTTATCACATGAAACCTTTTTGAGAAATGCACGTAATAGTGAGGAAACATTGCGAAAGGAAGCAATTGAGAGAACTGATCTGAGTCATCTGAAGAATATTTCAAAGTTAACTTCATGGGAAGGAGCACCAGCTTCAGTTTACCAGGTCGAGTCAACTGGTGCTGTTGTCAGTTTGAACTCTGCTGTTGGCCTCATCCACTTTTACTGTTCTCAGCTACCAAGCGACAGGTTGTCTGTTCCCCATAAGTTTCTTAAATTTTAATGAGTCCATGTGATTTTGATGTGCCTTCGTCTGATCTTTGCATCTTGTGTAGATATTCTATATTGCGTCCTGAGTTTATTATGGAACGGCATGAGAAGCCATGTGGAACTACTGAATATTCCTGTAAGCTTCAACTACCATGTAATGCTCCATTTGAGAAGTTAGAAGGTCCTCTTTGCAGTTCAATGCGTCTTGCACAACAGGTAGGTTTTTTCTTCTTGCATTTTCTCTCTTTGTTTCAAATTACTGTTGTCATTTTCATGTTTTGGTCCAGTAATGTCGAGGAAGTTGGATCAAATTGGAAATTTTTCTCTGATGTTGACAGGCTGTCTGTCTAGCTGCTTGCAAAAAGCTTCATGAGATGGGGGCTTTCACTGATATGCTTTTACCCGACAAAGGCAGTGGTGAAGAAGGAGAAAAGGTTGACCAAACGGATGAAGGGGATCCACTTCCAGGAACTGCACGTCATAGGGAGTTTTACCCTGAAGGTGTAGCAGAAATACTTGGGGTAGGACTTTTAGCATGATTGCTGTTCAACAAAAATACTAATACATACAATTTGTGTCAGAGAAGTTGTCAATTTTCAGTAGAACACTATCTTATGTAAAAAGGATGCTTAACAAGATCTTTTACATGTTCGCTAAAATTGGTTCATTTGTCAGGGAGAGTGGATCTTATCTGGTAAAGATGGCTGCTGCGATGATTCCAAATTGGTTCGGCTTTATATGTATGGAGTAAAATGTGAGAACATCGGCTCTTCAAGGGATGTTTTTTTAACACAAGTGTCAGATTTTGCAGTACTCTTTGGCAATGAGCTGGATGCAGAGGCAAGCTCTCTGGGCTTTTCTGAACCTAAAATTACAGTTGCAAATACCATATTTACTACCTAACATATTATTGCTTATAATCTTCTTAATGATGGTTCTCAAGTCATTTGTGTTCTCATTGTACCTAACTTGTTTTCTTAAATATGTTATCTTCATAGGTTTTATCGATGTCGATGGATCTCTTTGTTGCTCGAACCATGATAACTAAAGCTTCTCTCATCTTTCGTGGTTTAGTACATATAACAGAAAGCCAGGTTATTAGATTTTATCAACTGAGAGTGTCTGCAGTGGTAACTGCTTCTAATATTTTAACTTTTTATCTCTTTTTTTTTTACTTTTGCAGTTGGTTTCCTGAAAAGTTTTCATGTTAGACTTATGAGCATTGTACTTGATGTTGATGTTGAACCATCAACAACACCATGGGACCCTGCTAAAGCATATTTATTTGTGCCGACTTGTGAAAATCAAAGTGATCCATTGAAAGAAATTGACTGGAGTATGGTCGGAAAGATTATATCTACTGAGGCCTGGAGTAATCCACTTCAGCGGGCTCGTCCTGATGTTTATCTTGGTACAAATGAGCGAAGTCTTGGTGGAGATCGTCGAGAATATGGATTTGGAAAATTGCGTAATGGGATGGCTTTTGTACCAAAATCACATCCTACATATGGAATAAGAGGGGCTGTAGCTCAGTTTGATGTAGTGAAAGCTTCAGGATTAGTAATTCCTAATCGTGACAGCATTGAAAATCAGTTTTTTGATGAATCTTTGCGCTGTAAGAAGTTGATAATGGCAGATTCTTGCTATAGTGTCGATGATCTGGTTGGACGAATTGTTACTGCTGCTCATTCTGGAAAGAGGTTTTATGTTGATTCTGTCTGCTTTGAAATGAATGCTGAGAACTCATTCCCGAGGAAGGAGGGCTACTTGGGCCCTCTGGAGTACAGTTCTTATGCAGATTACTACAGACAAAAGTATGTTTTCCACTTGCCATTTAGTTACTGTTTGCCTGCCGTTTTAGCTATATTTTATGTTGTGCAATGTCTCTTGAGTTCTAGTTTTCATGTCAGCAAGGGATAGCTGCTCTGCACCAGCCTGTTGCACTAAAAGAAACAATCAATTATTTTTGCCAAAGAAACAGTTATCTACTGTTAGCGTGAAAATATGTGGCCGTATATTTCTCACAAACAGTAGCTTCTTGCTTCTTTGGAGAGGATTGTGTTTCTACAAGATCAACAGTGGGGGCAGGTGGCTGTCCATTTATTTCACCCTGCTATTTCTACAGGTACGGTGTGAACTTATGGTACAAGAAGCAGCCACTCATTCGCGGACGGGGGTTTCCTACTGCAAGAATCTTCTATCCCCCAGATTTGAACATTCAGAAGGTACATATTTTCATTCATATGTTTAGTAACGTAGGAAAGCTATGTGTTTCCATTCGTTATCTATATTTTCCGGTCAATTTACGAGTGAAGTTGGTTACTGAGTCCTCATTTAATCAACTCGGTTGAATGTTTTTGTCTTGACTTCACGTTCTATAATATTTTGTAGGACGTGATTGTGAATCTGAAGACACTCTGGACAAAACATATTATGTCTTCCTCCCTCCAGAGCTTTGTTTTGTGCATCCGCTTACTGGATCTCTTGTCAGGGGTGCTCAGAGATTGCCTTCAATTATGAGAAGAGTTGAAAGTATGCTTCTTGCTGTTCAGCTCAAGGATGCAATCAGTTTTCCTGTTCCTGCTTATAATGTATGTTTCACAAGTGGTAGAAACTGGTTTTTTCATGTCATTTATGTGTGAATACCATTCTAATGTTCTCTTGCTTTGGTGGAAAACCCTTACATAGATACTTGAAGCTTTGACTGCTGCTTCATGTCAAGAGACATTTTGTTATGAGAGAGCAGAACTGCTTGGAGATGCTTACCTTAAGTGGGTTGTTAGTAGGTTTCTCTTTTAAAATTTCCTCAAAAGCATGAAGGTCAACTTACCAGGATGAGGCAGCAGATGGTAAGTAATTTGGTACTCTACCGATATGCACTCAATAAGGGTCTGCAGTCATACATACAAGCAGATCGTTTTGCACCATCTCGGTGGGCTGCTCCAGGAGTTCTTCCTGTGTTTGATGAGGATACTAGGGAAGAAGAAGACTTTTCTATTGAGACCAAACCGGAATCCAACGTCATATATGATGATGATTATGGGGATTCCCGAATGGAAGATGGTGAAATTGAAGGTGACTCAAGTTGCTATAGAGTTCTATCTAGCAAAACTCTGGCAGATGTTGTAGAAGCTTTGATTGGAGTTTACTATGTTGAAGGTGGAAAAGTTGCAGCAAACCATGTCATGCAATGGATTGGAATACAGGTGGAATTCGACCATGACGAGATGAGTTGCTCCCTTGGCAGACCATATACTGTTCCAGAAAGCATAATGAGAAGCATAGACTTTGATGAACTGGAAGGGACCTTGGATTTCAAGTTCAAAGATAGGGGATTTTTGGTGGAAGCCATAACTCACGCTTCAAGACCCTCATCAGGCGTCTCTTGTTATCAGCGGTTGGAATTTGTTGGGGATGCAGTACTGGACCATCTTATTACAAGGCATCTCTTCTTCACCTACACTGATTTACCTCCTGGGCGTCTCACTGACTTGAGAGCTGCAGCTGTGAACAATGAAAATTTCGCTCGTGTTGCTGTGAAGCACAAGCTCCATCTGCACCTTAGGCATGGTTCTAGTGCTCTTGATGCGCAGGTTTTCTTCTTTACTACTTAAACCCAAATGTGCTCGGAAATGTCAAACTTTATTGTTTCATGCTTCCCTTATTAAGTATATCATTTACTTTTTGCTTGTTTGTGCAGATTCGGGAATTCGTCAAGGATGTACAGACTGAATTGTTGAAACCTGGTTTCAATTCCTTTGGTCTAGGAGACTGTAAGGCTCCCAAAGTACTGGGAGACATTGTTGAGTCTGTTGCAGGAGCAATATTTCTTGATAGTGGGCATGACACTGCTGCTGTCTGGAGGGTAGAATATGATTACTTTTTTCCTTATTTCATCATTTTCATAATAATTGTAATACAAATGATAATAATGATTTTCCCTTTTGTGTCCTGTTAGAGAGACTTTCTGTACGGCTAACAAGAACTATTTCTACTTATTCTAGGTTTTCAGACCTTTACTGGATCCTATGGTGACTCCAGAAACATTGCCTATGCATCCAGTCAGAGAGCTGCAAGAACGTTGTCAGCAACATGCTGAGGGTCTAGAATATAAAGCCACACGCAGTGGCAACGTGGCCACTGTTGAGGTCTTTATTGATGGTGTTCAGGTTGGTGTGGCTCAGAATCCGCAGAAGAAGATGGCGCAGAAACTTGCTGCGAGGAATGCTCTAGTTCTGTTGAAGGAGAAAGACACAGATTTAGAGGAGAAAGATGGTGGGAATGATAAAAAGAAGAATGGAACTCAAACTCTTACCCGACAAACTCTAAATGACATCTGCTTGCGGAAGCAGTGGCCTATGCCTCAGTACAGGTACATCTTTGTGAGTTCATAAATGCTGACACAAATGTTCTTCCTTAATGAAAATCTTTTTTGCACCAAAAATCACATTCGTTACATAATAACTTTGGTTCAGGAAGCCTCGTTTTCTGAACAAATTGTGCAATATTTATCATCAAATGTAAAATTTTTAATGAGATTGCCTAGTAATTTTTCATTAACCTTTAATACTGATAGAAAACGAGTGATATGGTCCACTGTATGAAAATCAAATTGAATAATTTATTTTTTATACTCCCCTTGTGAAATATTTCTGCTGTTTTTGATGAATATACTCAACGTGGAATGCCTATGTGGGCCAGATGTGTATATGAAGGTGGGCCAGCCCATGCAAAAAGGTTTACCTACTCTGTACGGGTAAATACTAATGATAGAGGGTTGACAGAAGACTGTGTTGGGGAGCCTATGCCTAGTGTGAAGAAGGCAAAAGATTCAGCGGCACTTATATTATTAGATCTCCTCAAGAGATGGTATACTATGAATTAGGTCTCACATGGTCACGTCTTTTTAATTTGGTTCAATGTCTTATGTTGTTGTTGTTGGCCAATTTGTTGCTTTAATTGTGTTGCACTGTCTTGTGTTTTGGCTGTTCCAATTGTTCAGGTGGGTAGCCAAATGTGTTTTTGCTTCCTTAAGGGTGATCATGTATTTATTTAATTGTTATGGTGTAAGAAAGGAAACCATATTTCAGTTCCAAGGGGCAAACGTTTTCCCTGAAATGAAAATAGAAGAATGATCAAAATATTTTATTTTCTTAGTGTAAAAAAATTCAATGAAAGTCGAGCCTCATTGGATATGGTTTGCAATGTGATTAAATCTCTTATTTTTTGATATACCTGTCACTTATTTGTGTTTTTTAATTCCGTCCGGTAATAAAATGTTACCATGATAATTCAGTGTGATTAAATCCCTTATTTTTTGATATAGCTGTCACTTATTTGTGTTTTTTCAAATCCTACCGGTGATAAAATTTTACCATGATAATTTATTTTTCCATTTCAAAATATAAGTGGTCTGAATCATTCCATTGGATGGTGGTTTTCAAAATTTGAACCCATCTGTTTGTCAGTTGAGACTCTTGAGCAGGGAGCTTGCCCCTTGTAGCATTTGCGTTGTTTATGACATTTTTGTTTGACTTCAAATTCATCTTTAATTTTTTGGAGTCATTAAATCAGTGAATGCAAGAAATTTCAAAAGCTGCATTAAGTTTAAAGGGATTCAAAAACTCATCTGCACATAATAACTTCTATGAAAAATATTATTTTCTTTTTTAGGGTCCAAAATAAAGCTAGGTATATTTTACACAGGAGGAATTTTTCGTCATGCTCCATCAGCCATGCCCTTGCACACATCCGGGATACTTTAGGCTTAATAAATGGGAACTTTTTGCGGGGATGGATACAAATAAGTGAGTCACTTTTATAACAAACAGTATCTCATATATTAAGCCTAAAGTATCCCGGGCGTGTGCAGGTACTTTAACTTGTGACAAATTTCTCAGTCTAGTGCCAGAAAGATCAGTCTATTTACAGAAGCACACTTAACACGCCAATATGGCTATTCGCCAGAAATTTACAAGTTCTTGGAGAGGTCATGTTATCTATACTGAGAATTAAATAATACACCTTCCACTGTTTGAAAAGCCTGATTAGAAAAGTGGGTTTTGGAAGTGTATATAACACAACTATTTTGCTTTTTATTTTTATGTTTATCTTTTAAAAAGACCAGCGTAATTTTCGTTTCAGTGCCGAGTCCTAACACCCGCACCTTCATAACCGCACCTGCGAGTTGAGGCGTTTAGGTTTTCATTTTCTGTTAATATATTTGCATTTGATTGAGACGGGCATGCTAACAGTTTGATCCATACAACACAAGTAGTTTAGATCATTTTAAGCGATGCTAACACTATTTGATAGGACATAATAGGCTAACAATTTGTCTTCAGGGTAGATAAATGGAATCAGGTGATACAGATATCATCTGAAGGAGACTAGAACTTGAGAAGGTTTCATCCGTCTCATCTCTTCTCTTCCTGTTGTCTACATTTGTTTTACATATCAGAGCTACCTCCTTGGCAACTTCTTCTATCAACATTTTGCCTTCCCCTTCAGAAAACAAAAGACATCTGGTAGCAAGATCAGCAACCTTTTCTAGTTGGTATAACACGAGTGGCTGATCGGTACCATAAGAGAGAGCTGGATCCACAACCTCATTCAACCTTCCATCTCTTATCTTTGTCATGGCCATAGGAGGGTCTTCATACTTTGAGCCCATAAGGATTTGTAGCAGGACTACTCCAAAGCTGTATACCTCATTTCTCTCATTAGTCTGTTGTGTACCACATGACCCAATATTGCAACATTGGTTTAACCTCCAATACCCACCCATTTTAACAGAATGGTCATAGTCCAAGAAGATGTCACTACACTTGAGATCATTGTTGGGTATTGGGATCGGAAGTCTAGAGTAAAAATAGGCAAGAACATCTGCCGTTTCAGCTGCAATTTTCATCCTTTGGTTCCATTCTAAACCTCTTTCTCTGCTTTGGAGTAAATGGCTCTCTAGAGACCCATTGGGATAATATTCATACACCACATGGACAACATTTTCCAATTCAATACAACACCCAACAAGGCAAATGATGTTCTTGTGTGAAATGGTGGAGAGGAACTCAATCCTGTTGAGCATACAAACCAGGTTATCTTCACTCCCATAGGATATCTTTTGCACGGCCACTAGGGAACCATCTTTCAGCACTCCCATATGAGTTGTGCCCTCACTCCCAAAATCAAACTTTTGGCTTTCATCAAACCCTTTTGTGGCTTCTTCAAGTTCATCATAAGAGAACAACCTCGCCTTGCAAGATCTCTGAAATTCAGAAATAGTAGAGAAAGAAGCAGGGTTGGATCCCCACCTGTTGTGCTTTATGCGACGATTGTGAAGTAAAAAGGACAAGGCTATTGCAATTGCTAAAACTAGTAAAGAGCCAAGAACTCCTGTTCAACACATCACAAACATATTTAACCTTGGCCCTACTCATATGATGTAAGGAAAATTACAGTAAAATTAACATACCAGCTAGAATAATGTATGTTCTTTCTTTGTTGTGACCGCTGATGTGACAATCTTCTTCATATGTAAGTTGATGGCCTCTAATACAAGCTGCCAATAAAGAAATACACTGATGAGTCAATAAGAAACTCAATACAATAAAGAAATCAATGAAACCTTTTCCCCAAAATCAATGACTCACATTTCTTGCATCCAAATCCAGATGCAAATCCATCACCAATGTAGCCACTCCCACAAGAGCACCTAGCTCCCCCTTGGACCAAACTATCGTTGGTGATGCCGGCATTCGGAGCACATAGAGCTCCGGTGGCCTCCCTCGGCAATGCCCATTCTAGCTTGAGCCCTCTCTCTGCCGAGCTTGGATCCGGGGGCCACCACCCAGCTTGAAAAGCCCCGACAGCCGGCGAAGGACGAAAAAGCCGACAGCCCATCTCCGCCCACCCCAATGTCGCCATCGGACAGTGAATTGCAGCAGCTGAAGCTGTCATTCTTTTCTCCTTTGCCGCATCCTTTGAACTCCAATCCATCACAGTCAAACCGGCAGATTGACGAATCCTCACAGCCATAAAGCTTGAGTAAATTCTCCTTGGCAATGCCGTAGAATTGGCTGTTGGAATCGATGGGGAACGAGCTCAAGTCGGAGTATTTGTGGCAAAATCCATCCGATAAATCAACTACGATTGCTTTGCTGAGGAATCGGAGGACAGGGAGGGAAAGGGAGCCAAAGGGGAGGAGGGTGGAGGCATTGATGCAGGAGAGGTGGAAAGGGGCATGTAAGAGGTCTATTGGGAGGGCGCAAGAGGAGTTGAGGTGAAAGGGAGAGGGATTGCAAGAGACCCACAAGTCTCATTGCACTTGTTGGGGAATATCGAATCAGAAGACGAAGACGCTAAGATAAAGATGGAGAAGAAGAAGAAGAGGAGAAGCAAAGAGAAGATGATTGACATGGTAGAATGAGATGAATAGGGGATGGGGAGGATAGGGAGGAGGAGAGTCTATTGATAGGTGAGGAAGGGGGGACAAGGGTGGTACATGGGTGAGTGGGAGGGGGACTCGGGGAAAGCGGCGGGCCATTGGGCAGAGAGGAGGCGGCGTTGGAGACCGAGGAGGAGGAAGAGAGACGGGTAGAAGGGTGGCCGGAGGTGGAGGGGACAAGGGATCACCTTTTCCAAGCAGAGAGATTCAAACATAAATCTCGCGGGAAGCACCATGGGCCCCCTTCTCGCCATCTTCGATGTTGGCGGGGCCCCATTTAAAATTTTATCTCCAACAAAAAATAAGAAAGAAACCAAACCATCTGCTTTTAAAAAGATTGAGAATATATATATATCCCTGACCAACTAGAAGATAAAATGTCACTATGCTAGCTATTGATATTCATTAATCATTTAGTGGAATTTTTTTCAAACTAGACACGAATACACAACTTATTTCAAAGACAAATTATAATTTTATAAATAAATCCTTGTAGAATAATGAAATAGACTTCGATTTTAAAGATGGACTCCAATTAAATCAGAAGACGGACTATAATAATTTGATTTATTTTCTTTTTGTTGTATTTTGATTAGTCGAATCTTCTACTTTTTTTAAGAGATCAAGGCTTTGGGATTTTTATTTATAAGAGTAGATTTATCTTTGTTATAAATATATTATTATATTTTATCTCCACACAAATTCATTATTGCCACTTTTTAACATAAAACATGAATTTCGGATATATAGTAAATAATAATACATATGGTGAAATGACCTGAGGCTGTTATTAACTATATATATCGATGAAGGTCAGTTGGCATAACTTTAAGAATTCCGTAGGCTCATGAGTCCGGCCAATACGTTCAGACTAGCTCATCATTTGATATAGAAATCGAATATAATGACCTGACCTGAGTATAAATTGATAAGCTTAATTAAGTCATATTATTTAAAATTGTTAATCAAAATTGATGATATATAAGCACACTCTATTAATATATAGAAACTTATTTTATTAGGTATTGGATAGGAGATTAATATGAGGATCTAATATGATTAATATTACTTAATTATTTATTTTAGTTTAAGTGATAATTAAAAACATTACTTTTATAAGTTAATCTTTCCACAAGTAATGCATAGTGGTTCGTCTTCCCTTTAGCAGCTTAACCTGATGCCAATTCTTTCTCTCCTCGAGCAAAGGTTCTAAGTACTTTTGAGGGAGACACATATAATTTAATGAAATGAAGGTTGTAAAGTCTCTTGTAATCGCGGGTTCCAAGGAAGGAAAAAGCCATGTATGAAGGAAAGGTCCATCCCCCGAGTGCTAAATGCTTACAATTTGATATATAATGTGACATTGAAATGCTAACAACTTTGGTATTGCATCAAGTGAATGTTGCTTCCTACTCAATCCATGTGTTAGCATGCTTCGAGGCAGCAGTTCCACTTTACTACTTGATGTTTCTTAGTTTACACTGTCATTGGATATTGGGCATGCATGCTTTATGTACTGTACTTCTGGAAGAGTAGGATTTACAGTTCTGAAGGTCCTTTTCTCAGAAATTTTATAGTTTTTGGCATAATTTAAAGTATGGTTTTGGGAATTCGAATTTGACTTAAAATTTTTAGAGGAGGGTCGATTAGAGTTGAAACAAACTTTAAATAATATATATATATATATATATATATATATATATGAATATAATTTAGGGAAACTATTCCTCATATAATAAGGCAACCTTTTTAGTGAAATCTAATAGAATCCATATATATATATATATATATATATATATATATATATATATATAAAGAATCACTATGCTGCGCTGCATGCATTTGCAATGCAGTGCAGCAGAGTCATCAAATCAAATTGATCTAGCGGCTCATGTTATTCCCCCCCCCCAGGCGCGGCTTTCCCGCCCTCCCCTGGCGTCTTTAAAATCGCCTCCCCACCCCCACCACTGCACACACCCCGCCCACCCACCCCCTCGACCCCAGCCGCCGCCCCTCTCGCCAACACCCCCCCACCCCACCACTAGCCGGCGCCCCCTACTGCGGCCACCCCTGGACGCTCCTCGCCTTCCCGTGCCAAACTTGTCACGTTGAGGGTGGGCTATTTTTTAACATTATTCGAATTTTGTTACATTTATTTTTTGTGTAAATAGACCTAAGTGAGTGTATTTATAATCATGCGATTAAATTAAACAGTAAATCTACTAAACAATGAGAAAAGGAAGTTTTTGATGAAATAATGAGTTGCCCTCATTTCTTGTACTTATGTTTCTATTGGTTTAAAAAAATATGTTTTTAGGTCAAAAATATTGTGAGTGGTGTCGAGGAGGCCATAATTGCATCTGTCAACAAAGAACAAATCCAACTACATACAAGCATCAGGTAAGAGTTAAGCCTTTGAAAGTACTTTGACTTAATGAAAGAATGTTTATTGTGACTATTTTAGTTGATTATATTCTTAGTTTTTATAAATTTTGTATTTTTTAAGAATGGACAATCTTGAAGATAAAGGAAATGCTGAAGAAGAATTAGGCCAACATATTACAACATTCTATCCTATTGTAGAAGATGAGTTCAAACCGAAGGTTGGAATGCAATTTGATTGTTTGCACGATGCACTCAACTTCTACACTAGTTATTCAAAAATGGCCAGATTTGGTGTACGTAAACATAGTACAAATTATCATAGGAGAACAAAAGAGTTATGTTCTCAAGTGTTTGTGTGTTCTAAAGAAGGACATTCAAAAGAAGATGAGTGTAAAATACAGATTGGATATGAAGATGATAACAATAATGATGGTATGAGTACGAGCAAATGAAAGAGAAATACCCCAGAAAGGAAAAAGAGAACTTATCCTATCATTAGAGAAGATTGTCAAGCACACATCAGGGTAACTAAAAATAAAGAGGGCACATGGAAGGTCATACATTTTGAAGAAGGACATAGTCATGCACTCCTTACACCATCAAAAACTCATTTTCTCAGGTCACATAGGCATGTTACAAGTGTGCACTGAAATTTGATTGACACATTTGCAGAGGCTAACATAAAAACTTCTCAACTAATGTCTGTGCTAGAAATTGAAGCAGGTGGGGCTGAAAATATTGGTTGTACAGAGATAGATATTAGAAATGCCCAGACAAAAAATAAAGAAGAGATAAAAGAAATTGATGCCCAATTATTGATGGAACATTTCGAGGAAATGAAAGAGATGAATGACTCATTTTTTTATTGCTATGAAGTTGATGATGATGGTAGATTGAAGCATTGTTTTTGGGCGGATGGAATTGCAAGAAAAAATTATCAGCTTTTCTCAGATGTGATGATTTTTGATACAACATATGATACAAATAAATATGCACTTGTTTTTGCACCATTCACCGGAGTAAACCATCACAGGCAAACTATTACATTTGGATGTGTTTTTTGTGTAATGAGAAGACTGAGTCTTTTGTGTGGCTTTTTGAAATATTTTTGAAATGCATGGATGGAAAGCATCCCGGGGCAATTGTTACTGATCAAGATCTTGCAATGGATAAAGCAATTAAACTGATATTTCCTTCAACATATCATTGTCTTTGCATTTGGCATATCCTTAAGAAGGAAACTGAAAAATTAGGTGCAATTGCTCACAAAAGGGAGTTTTATGAGCCATTTCATAGTTTAATTTATGGTGCAGAAAACAAAGAAGAATTTGAATCACAATGGAGTGAAATAATGAAAGACAATTGCTTGGAGGAAAATGAGTGGTTAAAATCCATATATGCAATTCGTCAAGCGTGGGTGCCTGTGTATAGTAAAGGTATATTTTTGGCTGGTATAAGAAGTTCGCAATGAAGTGAATCTCAAAACTCATTTTATTCAAGGTATGTCAACAAAAAAATAGCCTTATTGAGTTTATACATAGATTTGAGAGAGCTATCAAAAGACAGAGATTGAACGAGGCAAAAAAATCTTATGAAAACTCATATAAAAGCCCCAAATTGGTCACTCCATTCAAGATGGAATGTAAGATGGCAAAGGTTTATACTCGAAAATTTTTTATAAGTTTCAAGAAGAACTATAATACAGTTTGGTTTGTTGCTCATCTCATAAGAAATTAGATGGGGAGGATGTTGAACAGTATGATATAACATGTTGTAGAAATAATAAAGAGTTGGTTGCATGTGTTACTTACATGGGAGTTGACAGTAGATGCACATGTAGTTGTAAACTTTTGGAAAGTGAAGGTATTCCATGTAGGCATTTGCTATTGATGTGAAAATTATAACGCAAGTGCACGTGCCGAATCAAGTAATAAAATGATAAGAAAGTATCGTCCCACGAGGAATTATTACTAGAAATTTTCAGTGACCAAAATTAATTTAATTAATTATACTTAATTGAAAGAAAAATTCAAAGAGTGATTTAATTATAAACTAAAACTAAACTAATCTAAAATGCAATATTTAAATCAAATACTAACCTCAAGACGACAAACCTAGGATTTTCAATATCACCTAGTGCTTTATATGATTAAAGTTATAACTTTTACCTATGAATTGTATATTTGGATTATTAACCACGGGAATTAATTATTTATGACATCTCTTAGATTCACCATAAACTTATCACTCGCACCCAACTCCTATATCTCTATGAAATTGTGTATGCAAAATGATACTTTAAGTTTTGCCCTTAACAGTTACCCAAGACATATGAGTATATCTCTATCTCATATGTGAATCACCTAAAATAGATGAACAAAGGCTATTTTATTCATTGACAAATTTAATCTTTCTATCTCTAGACAAGATCAAATCTCTAGATCAATCAATAGGTGATCAGGCTAATGATAGCATTAATGCATAGAATAAAATAGATAATCCAACATCATAATCACATAGATAAAAATTAATAACTTTTATTAATCCATGCACTAGTTGTTATTGAAAATCCTAGAAAAGAATTACTCCATAAAGTTTTCGATTAAACACAAGAAATTCATTTGTGATATGAAAGACATCGTTTAATTACAAAGAAAAGTAAATCAAAATAAAGAAAAACTCTTTTGGAGAAAGCGTCTTCTTCTTCTGATCCAAATTCTTCGTCTTCCTTCTCTTGTCTTTCGTGCCGTCTCTTAGCCGTCTAATGTTGTTCTCCTTTTTTTCACAAAAGGACGTCCCCTTATATAGAACTTCTCCGTGTTTATCCACAACTCTAAAGATAATTAAGAATATCTTACGAAGATCATGCTTATCCCTAACGTCCAAGGATATCCTTATCTCCAAAGATCTTTACAGCATATCTTCATGAAGATCACGCTTATCTCTAAGAAGATCTCGCTTATCCTTAAAGTAGTTGCTACAAACTCCCATTAGTTGGCTAAGGATCGTCTTCTAACTCTTATACCCTGTTAGAACAGCATTAATTAGCACTTTTTACAGCAAAATCACAATAATTTCTCGCATTATTAATAATATCTAATAAACTTCTAAACTAATAAAATTGATATATAAACAACTCGAAACATGACAAAAACTCAATATAAAATGCAAATAATAATAACTCTTTTCTAGAGTTATCACACCCCCAAACTTGAATATTTGCTAGTCCCGAGCAAAACCTAAACTAGACTCAACTCATTTCCTCCACTTCACACAACCCATCCAACAAATCAATTTATAACTTCTCATTAGTGCACGAATATTATTCCTTGAAATCAAATAATAAGATTCCAAAATTCACAAGATATCCAATTGTAAAATCAAGATGCAAACATATTTCCCAATATGCAGAAAAAATAAAACTCCCAAACTTATCTTTCAAATGGGTTTAGAATCAGCTTATACCATCATCAAATACAATTAAATCAAATTTTCCATAAGTTCAAGTGAAAATTTTCTCTCCACTAATATAAGTACCTTGTCAATCAAGATCAATAGGACTTTTTAGGTTGTAATGGGGCTAGGCTAAAGGCTAAAAATAGATATTAAGATCAAAAGCAATAAACCCTAGCTCAAGACTCTTTCCAAGCTTGAAATAAATTAATTAAAATCCTTGTCACCAACAATTTCATCCATTCATTCACATTCTACTTCCAAAAACACACATAATAGATAGAATAACAATGAAACATTTTTTTCTTTTTCTTTTCTTTTTTCATTTTTTCTTTTCTCCTTTTCCATATTCTTTTTCTTTTTCATTTTTTCTTTTCTTTTTGCCTTATAAAATTTCAACACTTCATTTTTTTCTTTCATTTTTTTCAACTCCTTCATACCCCAAAATATCATTCTCATTTAGTAATCAATTCATTCCAACCTTGGAAAAAGTCAATCACTAAGGTTTTAGGTTAGGACAATTAACAAACAATGATAAACATAAAATGAAATAAAGGCTAAGTCTATTAATATCATAGGAAAACAAGCAGAACATGTCAATTTTAAGGCTCAAAATTGGCTAAAACAAGGATAAATAAGGATGGCTTGAAAGGACCTGGTTAACAAACTCACCTACATCACTTCTATCATGACAAGTTACCTATGATTTCGCCTCAAGAAAATTTTTACTAGAATTCTAGATCACTTTCTTCAATTGTATTAACAATAGCATAAACATCATCTAAGCATCATTAAAATCAAAGTTGGGAGTTACAAAAATTATATAGAGAAAAACATTCACACTCAACTCACAATATAGACACCCATAGAATTTCTTCATATTATATTATCAAACAAAGAAAAATATCGAACACTTCTATCATCGAACAAACTAATAAGTTGGATGAACAATATGAAATAAAGAAGAACACCAATGACACAACCCTAAAAATAACTACTAGCAAGTAAACCCCCCCAAACTTAAACCATGCATTGTCCCAATGCTAAAAAATTAATTAGACTTAAAATAACAAAACAAAAGGACTTCCATGTTAAAACAAAGTAATTGGAGGGGATAAAACACAAACCAAAATAAAACTAGAAACTCCCGAATTAAAAACTAAATAACCTATCTTATATCAAATAAATAAAAAGCATGGGTTGCCTCCCATGAAGCGCTAAATTTATAGTCATCAGCCAGACTATTCCAACATACCTAATGTGGAGATAAAGTAATGAAGGTTCGGTTTACGGGAACATTACCTCCATAGATAAAGCTTAAGTCTTTGCCCATTAACTTTAAAACTTGTACCTGGATCTTCTTTATAAATTTCCACAGCTCCATTTGAAAATACTTGTCGGATAATGAAAGGACCGGACCATCGTGATTTTAATTTTCCTGGAAACAATTTCAGCCGTGAGTTAAATAATAATACCTGTTGTCCGGGTTGAAAATTACGACACGAAATATTCTGATCATGCCACTTCTTTGTCTTTTCCTTATACAATTTGGCACTTTCGTATGCTTCCATTCGGAACTCATCTAGCTCATTTAATTGAAGAAGTCGTTTTTCCCCACAAGCCTTCATATCAAAATTTAACTTTTTAATAGCCCAGTATGCTTTGTGTTCGAGCTCCACTGGAAGATGACAAGCTTTTCCAAAAATCAACCGGTACGGAGACATTCCAAGTGGTGTTTTATAAGCCGTCCTATATGCCCATAAAGCATCATCCAAACGCATAGACCAATCCTTCCGGGAAGGGCAAACAGTCTTTTCCAAAATTCTTTTGATTTCCCTATTAGAAATTTCAGCTTGTCCACTTGTCTGAGGGTGATAAGCTGTTGCTACTTTATGCTTGATCCCATATTTCTGCAACAAAATATCAAATTGACGATTACAAAAATGTGTACCCTCATCACTAATAATAGCTCTGGGAGTGCCAAAACGAGTAAAAATATGCTTTTTCAAGAATTTCAACACAACATTAGCATTATTAGTTGGAAAAGCAGCTGCTTCCACCCATTTTGAAACATAATCTACCGCTACCAGGATGTATAGATTCTGATTAGATGGTATAAACGGTCCCATAAAATCAATTCCCCAGACATCAAAAATTTCTACTTCTAAAATGTTAGTAAGTGGCATTTCTTGACGACTTGAGATATTTCCTACTCTCTGGCATCGATCACACTGCAAAACAAAAAAATGTGAGTCTTTAAATAAAGTAGGCCAATAAAACCCAGATTGAAGAACTTTCCTCGCGGTCTTCGCTCCACCAAAATGGCCACCATAATCGGATGAGTGACAATGATGGAGAATGCTATCTATCTCTTCATCCGGCACACACCTTCGAATGACTTGGTCACTACAGCATTTGAACAAGAAAGGTTCATCCCATAAATAAGCACGTACATCATGTAGGAACCGCTTCTTTTGGTGATATGTCAAATCAGGAGGAAGTACCTGACAAGCAAGAAAATTCACATAATCAGCAAACCAAGGAATGGGAGAATGTGATACCTTTAAAAGTTGTTCATCTGGAAAATAATCATTAATCCAGAGTGAAGGGTCATCTAAACTTCCTTTCTCAAGTCGAGAAAGATGGTCAGCTACTTTATTTTTGGACCCTTTTCGGTCTT
>JAURVB010012953.1:0-39436 GCA_033002965.1 Piper betle | reverse complement strand
AACGCCGCACAGTGGCAGTTTGGGCGAAAATTTTGTCCCCTAAACTGACCCCTATGACAGCTACCAACAAGGAAAGTACGATGTTCTACCTATTATACGTACCTGACTTGAGATTTTGTCTGACTGTAATCCGTTACCCCTAATCTGAATGCGGGTATAAAATTATACATTAGTATAATTTTATTTGCATGAACCTACATGCAACTACATTACTAATATATACTATCAATTTTTAAATGATGTAATTAGTTCATGTTAGTCTTTATTACTTATTAAATTTTCAGCAACTCTGATCATAATTTATTATTAATTATTCCCATCAAAATCCCCATTAACTAGTTGATATTTTTCAGCATTATCGAGCCCCTTTACTTTCTTTTCAACAACAACAACTGGATTTGATCCAAAAGTTCAATAGCATGCAACAAACTATGCAACAATTTATGCAGAATCAGCAGCAAGAACAACAACAGTTTATGCAATAGGTTATGGTGCAATTAAACAAGGAACCAAGTGAGCGACCCAAGGGTGTACTTCCTAGCCAACCAGAACAACTAAGGAATGATGGTCAAGAGCATTACAAAGCTATAACAACCCAGAGTGGTATTACTTTACAGGAACCAATTCAGACCAATGAAGTTAAGGAAAAAGATGAAAAACCAAATAACGAAAATGAACTCAATCCATTGGTTAGCTTACTCGGATGCAAAGGGGATCAGTTTAGTAATTCAGTACATAAATCCATAAATTCCCTTTGTGAAGAAGATATTGACATGGATGAGATGGTTAAAGTATTAGATTCACAACCAATTTTGCCTCACAATTCAAAGTTATGGAAACCTAAGATCTACCATTCCACAAATTGCTGCCATCAATTGAAGTACCACTTATTTTAGAGCTAAAGCAACTTCCAAAACATCTCAGGTATATTTTCTTAGGGCTTGATGACACTCTTCCTATTATTATATCTTCAGAGCTAAATATATTGCAAAAAGAGAAGCTGATATAAATACTAAAAGATCACAAGTCAGCTATTGCTTGGACTATAGCAGACAAACATGGCATCTAGTGTGGTTGCTGGTCATTTTCTCCTGGACAAAAGTTTTTTCCATATGGTGTAATTGAAATAATGATTGAACAAAGAGATCGATCATTTAAAGTCAATGAAGCATGGGTCAAGTCCAAATTTAGTTATTCATGATAATCATCCACCTTGAAATGAGGGAGTTCTCTTTCACTTCTTTTTCTTTATTTTTATTTTTGAGGATTATGTTTAGTTTAAGTATGGGGGTGATGCCTTAATTTTATGCATATTTTTCATGTTTGACTAGTGTTTAGATTTAGATATACATATATATATATATAGTATAATTTAGTGTAAAAATTTTATTATGCAAAGGTATTTTAGTCTCTTGGTTCAATGATAGATACATGTGAATTAGACTTAACTTTCTTGACAAAACTTGATTAATTGATATGAGGGATGAGCTGAGTAAAAGATTGCAGTTGAAAGGTTCTCTACCTTATAATATGTTCACAATCCTTTGGTTTAGATGATTTCAATGAATGTTTTGTAATATGGATTGTACATGATGGTCATGACTTTTAGAATTTGCCCTAGCAACTTTCGAGGTGAAATATTTGGCTTGCCATGTTGATGGAAAATGATATAGGCATTTCTTTTGATGAGTCTGGGCCTTTCTTCAAGCCTACCTAATATAAATTATCCTCTATACACAATTTCATGGCCTTTATTATACATATTTGTTTGATTACCCTTATTTTAGCCTTGGCCTTTTTATTAAAAATATATCTTGCTGCCTGAGTCCTAGCACCCTAGTGTTTTGAAATCGTTCTAAATTCTAACAAGGATGAAACTTTGACTAGTATAGAGGGAAGGCATTGCGTATTATAGAGTGGTGATTGAGTAGATTGTGTGGTGTAACGACCCGGCCATTTGTCACAACATTGTGGACCTAGCTGTCCAGGTGTTACTCACAATTAAGCAAATATGTCTAATATTTTTTTTAACAAAAATATATATAAAGATCCCATAGTCTTAGACCGTTTCCTAGTGGCCACACTTATTTCTCAAATAAATAATAAAAGGAGTCCTTATATTTATTTTGCTCCATGCCCTGGTTGCCAATCACCTACTTTCGTATCTACACACCTGTGGAGGCAATTCCGTGTTAGTGATTACAACACTAAGTAGTATAATAGATAAAACAAATCAAGTACATTCCACTATTTCCTTATGTTTATTTTAATATGCGGTGGAGCGATTCCGCTATACTCCAAAACAATGCGGAGGAGGTATCCGCTGTGATCCGCACACCTCGGCCGTAGCCCTTTTGTGGGGAGGCTACCACTACCGTCTCCAGTGCCAGTGCCTCGCACACCCCGGTAGTAGCCTTTTTGTGGGGAAGCTATCACTGCACTCGGGTGATTGCTCGCCCCGTTTGTGGGGAAGGTCTCACTGCCAACTCTAGTACCAATGCCTCGCACACCCTGGCCGTAGCCTTTTTATGGGGAGGCTACCACTGCACTTAGGTGAATGCTACACCCCGTTTGGGGGAAGCTCTCACTGCCAACTCTAGTGCCAGTGCCTCACACACCCCGGCCATAGGCTTTTTATGGGGAGGCAGTCACTGCACTCTAGTGCGATAGAGGAATCGTTGTGCCTCGCTCACCCCGGCCGTAGCCTTTTTATGGGGAGGCTATCACTGCACTCAGGTGAATGCTACGCCCCGTTTGGGGGAAGCTCTCACTGCCAACTCTAGTGCCAATGCCTCACACACCCCGGCCATAGGCTTTTTATGGGAGGCAATCACTGCACGCCAGTGCGATGGAGGAATCGCTGTGCCTCGCTCACCCCAGCCGTAGCCTTTTTATGGGGCGGCTATCACTACTCCAAAACAATGTCGATGCATTACACAACTTACGCACATAATACGACCCCATGCTCGGATTGAGTCAATTCTTTGACCCCGGTTACACTCGGTGCATGGTGGTTGAATCAGGGCTCAGACCGACCTAGGCTATTAACAAGGAAAGTACGATGTTCTACGTATTATACATACCTGACTTGTGATTTCGTCTGACTGTGACCCGTGAACCCTAATCGAAATGAGGGCATAAAATTATACATTAGTATAATTTTATTTTGCATGAACCTACATGCAACTTACATGACTAATATACTATCAATTTTAAATGATGTAATTAGTTCATGTTTGTCTTCATTCCTTATTAAACTATCGGCAATTAAAATGATAATTAATTATTAATCCATCCAAATCCCCATTATCAAATTGATAATTTAATTATTAACATGTCCATTTACAAAACAACTAAGCAATCGACAAGAACCCCATGCATAAGACGTTGAAGATCTAGCAACTTGGCAGGGCGTCTTGAACAAACATTGCATGCAAGAATCCTAATGGAAACAAATAAGATGAGGGATGAAATATTTACAAAGTAATGGGGAGGTCGCCTGGGACGGAGATAAGGGATGAAATACTCCCTCCTCCTGCATATATATACACTTCAACCA
This sequence comes from Piper betle, assembly GCA_033002965.1. NCBI lineage: Eukaryota > Viridiplantae > Streptophyta > Magnoliopsida > Piperales > Piperaceae > Piper > Piper betle. The sequence goes on along the minus strand of JAURVB010012953.1, from coordinate 35,877 downwards.
TTCTCTCCCTTAAATTCTCATACCTCATCATCCATTGGTATTTCCTAGGTTGAACGAGCCCTTTCATTAAATTCTCACACCCCATCATCCATTGGTATTTCCTAGGTTCAATGACCCCTTTATTAAATTCTCACACCCTATCATCCATTAATGAATTGGTATTTTCTAGGTACGTGGAAGAACCCCTTCACCATAATTCCTTTAACCGGGTAATTGGGTAATCGACATGGTTCAATTAACCATTTCACTTAACCTATCAAATGGGTAAATGGTATGGTTAATTTAAATGGTTAAATGGTTAAATAGTATAGTCGACTCTACCGATTCAACAAGAATTATCCGGTTAAAAATTACTTTTCAGTTAACCAGGTTTTTTTCTATTTAAATGAAAAAAATTAAAATTTTCCCACATTTGATCCCACCATGTCGAACGTTATTATTCTTATTATTATTATTTTTCGGGTCTTTACAGCGACTCTCTCTACTTGTCGATTAGCCACCATTTGGGCCGCACCGCCGCCGCCGTTACCCCAACGACCACCCCGTTGACCTCCCCCACGTTTCCCTTACCTAGCGCCACTGTCGAAGCCGGCCGTGGGCCTGATTGGAATGACCAACCGCCCCGACCAAACTCGACGCCGCCGCCAGCGGTCATCGCTGCCATGGCCGTCCTTGCTGTCACCACCATTGGGATGAGCTTGCCGAGCCCGTGCTAACCCTTACCTCGATTACCCCGCCAGAACAGTCGCTGGAAAACCTCTGGGACACTCGCCGGAAAACTGCCAAAAGTCTCCGGAAAACTAGATTCACCGAAATTCGTCAGAAATCACCCGATCTTCTGCCAAATCCCTCCAATCAAACCCTATCGAACTTTGGACGCCATAGGGTGCCGAATTTGAGCCATGAATCCTGCGAGGTATAATTTATTTTAACTTAATTATTTGAAAGTATTGATTATTAGAATTGCATGCTAGGATTGGTGAATTGAGTGTTATAATTATATATATAAATGTAGAATTGATTAAGGATAAAATATGAAATTTGTTTGATTGAGTGGTGTTAAAAATTAAGGCTAAAAACTAATTAGGGTAACTAGGTAATGATCATAATCTAATGCAAACTAACCTAAGTAGACTAGGTAGAATTGATATAGGTTGATGTGTATTGATTGATGCGTGATGGATGTATGTGTGTATAGGATGTATGACTGCATCATGGCAGGCGTTAGTATTTAGTTTCGATGTGTAGGTACGGAGTAGGAGCTTGCCGCCAAGGCACGAGGACACGCTTGGAGCTTCTACCACGTCCATTTAGGACTCGTTCTCTGTTTTACGCTATTCTATTTTGTATTTGATTTATCATGTGCATGACGAGTCAAGTGGCGTTTTATCGGATCCCACTTAACTCGGGCCATTTAGCCAACAGTTTTTTTGGATTAATAACCCTCGAGGACGAGATCCCTCGAGTCAGTTTTCAAAATTAAGATCCACCGCAAGTTGCCTTCGGGCCTATTGTATAAATCCCAACCCAGGCCTATATATGTATAGTTTTCGCGTTTTCAGTGAGAGATGGAATGAGGGTTACTGACGGCCACGGCTTCAAATAGGTGCTCGGAAGAGCGGGCTCTGGAGCTGGGGAGAACCCACTTCATTCCCAAAGGATCCGGACAACTCCACCTTTGAGTTCCTCAAACCCGGAGAAGTGTGGAGGTTTACGGGTACTGCAATGCAGCGTAAGTCTAGACCTGTGGTTCAAAGGGTACTAAAGGCGATTGCCTAAGAGTGCTCGACCTTCGTGCTCAAGGCCAGGAGTAATATGGAAGATGTAGAGGGCGGAAAGGAATGAGATTTGATGTGAGAAGCACGATAGACAAATGGCCAAGGTATGAGAATGAGAAAGAAAGGGGGACATTGTCAACCCAAGGGCAACGGCTCCCATATATGCCCTGATGAGAGTTCTTGAGGAAGTATATAGTTTTCAATCAACAGGAGAGTTTGCTCTCTTGTGCCAAATTGATATTAGTTATTATCCGGGTCAGTAACACTTGTTACTGACAATTTTTCTATATATTTGTAGGTGAGAAATACGATGGATGAAAGCTGTCGGGGCTGCGGAGGAACGACTTGGAACTGCATGCATATGTACTTGCCGCGTGTAATGTATAATGATGGTGTGTTAATGCTACGTGAATGATAATTTTGATGCGTTTGTTACATGAATTTCTTGTTATGAAATGAACAGATAAATGTGAATGAGTAGGGAGCCTTGGAGTTCAGCCTCGGCTCAGATGAAAACAAATGTGATAATGATGGGATGCTGCGGCAGATTGTTATGTTTTATCATATTTTGATAAAATATTTATATACCCTTGTTGTGGACATGTTGGCCCCTATTGCACTTTTAGAGGAGATTCTATCTGTTTTTCCGTAAAAGTTAATGAATTTTATTTAAATTTCTTGCTTTTTGCATGGTTTTGTTTTGCTTGCATGCCATGGCATGCATGTAGGACCGCGTTAGAACCCAATTATTCCCATTCATACATTTTATGGTTGCATCCCCATCTTAAGACGCCGAGGGAAAATCCGGGTCGGCTTATCCGAACCCAGTACATTAGCGAACGGTTCAGTCACCGGTGACATTTCCTGGTCGGTTCACCGGTGAGTTGAAATTGGGTGTTACAACAATAATATATAAATATATATATATCATTACACTATACAAAATTCTTCATTTCCTGTCATATTATAGTTTTCACAGTAACAGCATCAAAGACACAAATTGGAGCCCTCTATTTATCATATCTATGAGAGTCATTTATCAATTTCACAAATGTTAAGGTCATTTCATCATGAAACATCATATTATAATCTAACACATCATAACCAAAACACAACAATCTAAACATATCATTCCAGGTTGCATGCACATAGCAGTCATTGCTCTTCTGTCTAGGCTGACATATCAGATTCCTTCTCCTTATATATATATATATATATATTAGTAACGATGTTACCAGTCCAAACATTACTATAACAAGATGACAAATGAGAGTTAACTCTAAAGGGCATCTACTGGGGAGCCACCTTGCTACAGACCCGATAGCATCCTAAGCTAACTGGTCTACTAATGCCTCTCTCAGCATTTTCTCATTTTCCTATTCTTTTTGTCCCTTGGGACTACCAGTATATCGTAAGCCCGCTCCTATCCTCCATATATCTTTTGGCCCTGAGCATGAAGCTTGTGTACTCACAGGCAATCGCCTTCAGTACCCTTTGAACTATAAATCTAGACATGCATTACATAGAAGTACCCATGAACCTCCAAGCTTCTCCGAGTGTGATAAAACTCAAAGTACGGAGTTGTCAAGAACCCTCGGGAATGGAATAACCCTCTCACTAATCTAGAGCATGTTGTGGCTAGCACGTGCACCCTCTCATGGTACGTGGAAGTTAGTTTCACCTTCTCTCGTCTTACTAAAAACTATATAAAATTATATACGGGCTTGGGAAAGGATTTATACAATATGCCTATAGGCAACTTGCTGTGAATCTAATTATTAAAATCAGACTCAAGGGATCACATCCTCAAGGGTTATTAATCAAAAAAACTATTTGACTAAATAACCTGAGTTAAGTGGGGTCCAAACCCGGAAACAAAAATTTTTAAAAAAAATATTAATAAGAATAATAACATTCGATGCGGTGGGATCGAACATGGGAAAATTTTAATTTTTTTCAATTAAATGGAAAAAAATCGTTAGCTAGTTACGTATGAATTACCCTGTTAATTGAAAAGTAATTTTTAACCGGATAATTCTAGTTGAATCGGTCAAGTCGACTACACTATTTAACCTTTTAACCATTTAAGTTAACCATACAATGTACCCATTTAACAGGTTAAGTGAAATGGTTAAGTGAACCACGTCAATTACCCAATTACCCGGTTAAAGGAATTACGGTGAAGAGGTGCTTCCACATACCCTAGCCGCCATTTTATTTCATTATAAAAGGAGAAGGGGAGGGTGTCATCTGCATTTTTCCTCCTCAGACAAACGCCGGATTTCCTCCTTCGCTCGGGTAATTTTCTTTCCTTTTTTCTTCTTTTGTTGCATGCATACACATGTTGCAAAATCATAAACATGATAAACATAAGAATTAAATGAGAAATCAACAAGGGAAGAAGGAAACCAGGAGGATGTCCTGCTGTTTTTTAGCAGCAACCAGTCCATGTTTCCTTCCATGGTGCGGGGTTGATGTGCTCGTGGTGGGAATTGCTCCCGACGGTGATGCTGGCCTGATGGCGTAACCTTAGAGGGCCAAAACAGACCGTCGAGGAGGCACGCAGGTCTGAAATCCGAGGGGAGAACAGGTTGGTGTCGGTGTGGTGGTGCAGCCATGCTGATCGGGGCGCCGCCGTGGAGGTGCTAGAGGGTCATCGTCATGGTGGTGCTAGAGGGTCGTCGTCATGGTGGTGGAAGGGGAGCGACCATGGTGACCGACATGGAGTCACCATGGTCAGGTCGGGGTTGCTGATTGCGTGGCCGAAATGTGGTTGCCAAGGACTGGTTGAAGGTTGCCATGTGGTGGCCAAGTTGGAGACACCATAGCAGCGAATGGAGGCCGCCACGTTACTGGTTGGTCGCCATGCATGGTGAAAATACTGACTTTCGCTAGTTGACTACAATAAAGCTGGGAGCTTTGGGGTCGTTAAATTAATTGTTAAAGTAAAATAGCAACCAAGTAAATATGGGAGAACTTGATGCGGTCGAGTTAGAATATATGGTAAATACAAAAGAATTAAGTATGGGACAAGTTAACAATTAAATTATCAACTAGTTAATGGGGATTTTGATGGGGATAATTAATAATTAATTATCATCAGAATTGCTGAAAATTTAATAAGTAATGAAGAATAACATGAACTAATTACATCAATTAAAAATTGATAGTATATTAGTCATGTAGTTGCATGTAGGTTCGTGCAAATAAAATTATACCAATGTATAATTTTATGCCCTCATTCAGATTAGGGTTAGCGGATCACAGTCAGAGGAAATCAGAAGTCATGTACGTATAATAGGTAGAACATCATACTTTCCTTGTCGGTAGCCTAGGTCGGCTTGAGCCCAGATTCGACCACCAAGCACCGAGTGCAACTGGGGTCAAAGAATTGACTCAGTCCGACACGGGGTCGTAATATGTGCGTAAATTGTGTAAAGCATTGATATTATTTTGGAGTAGTGATAGCCGCCGAATAAAAAGCCTACGGCCGGGGGAGCGAGGCACAACGATTCCTCCATCGCACTGGAGTGCAGTGATAGCCTCCTAATAAAAAGGCTACGGCCAGGGTGTGTGAGGCACTGGCAGAAGAATTGGTAGTGAGAGCTTCCCCACAAACGGGGCGTAGCAATCACCTGGATGCAGTGATAGCCTCCCCATAAAAAGCCTACGGCTAGGGTGTGTGAGGCAATAACACTAGATTTGGCAGTGAGCTTCCCCACAAACGGGGTGTAGCATTCACCTAAGTGCAGTAATAGCCTCTCCATAAAAAGGTTACGGCCGGGGTGTGTGAGGCACTGACACTAAAATTTGTAGTGAGAGCTTCCCCACAAACGGGGCGTAGCAATCACCTGAGTGCAGTGATAGCTTCCCCACAAAAAGGCTACGGCCGGGGTGTGTGAGGCACTGGCATTGGAGATGGTGTGGTAGCCTCCCTACAAAAGTGCTACGGCCGGAGTGTGCCGATCACAGCGGAATCGCTCCACCGCATATTAAAATGAACATAGGGAAATAGTGGAATGCACTTGACTTGTTTTATTTATTATACTACTTAGTATTGTAATCACTAACGCGGAATTGCCTTTGCAGGTGTGCAGATACGAAATTAGGTGATTGACAACTAGAGCATGGAGCAAAATAAATATGGGGACTCCCTTCTTTATTTATTTGAGAAATAAGTGTGGCTACTGGGAAACGGTCCAAGACTGTGGGATCTTTATATATGTGTTTGTTAGAAATGGTAGACATATTTGCTAAATTGTGAGTAACACCTAGCCAGCTAGACCCACAATGTTTACTCAAGTACCTTGTTGAAGAGTCCAATACTTTCTTTCTCCAATGGGGTATGTCATTAGTGAATTAGTGGACTCACTAACAAACCTAAGTGAGAAAAAAAATTAATGAACCATAATAGAATAAATTTTAGATGGCAGGCATCCGAAGGAAGTCGAGCCAAGCTGCGCTGTCGGACACGAACGTGGAGAGTGTGTTAGGCCAAATTTTGACGGCCATACAGGGACTAGCGCAGGCTTTAGATAATACTAGTTCTGTGGTTCAGAACATAGCGCAGCGATTAGTGGGATTGGTAAAGGGAATGGAGCTCCAAATTCGGCTGCGGGTCCTAGTAGCGTCCCAAATGGGGATCAGGGGAGCGCCCAAGAGCAGGTAGAGATAGCTGACCCGGGCGAGCGAGGGGAATTCCAAACCCAGTGCCACCGGTAGTCCGACAAGTGGTACTACCAGTTGGGGATGACAGTGATCGATATACTGTAGAAAAATTCCGGAAGAACGGAGCTGAGGTATTTATTGGAGGGACTGATCTAATGAAGGCGGAGAGCTGGATGGACATTACTGAGAAAACATTTAGAGCTCTCTCTGTTCCTCATCGCCATCCAGTGAGGTTGGCGACTCTAACTGAGAGGGATGATTTAGTCCGAGAGTATGCAAAAAATTTCTTTCAATCAGAGAGATTTGCACCTGGGAGTCTGGCAACTGCCCCCGACTAGCATGGCTGCACCACCACACCAACACCGACCTGTTCTCCCCTCGGATTTCAGACCTGCGTGCCTCCTCGAGGGTCTGTTTTGGGCCTCCAAGGTGACTCCATCCAGCCAGCATCACTGTCGGAAGCAATTCCCACACCATGGAAGGAAACATGGCATGGTTGCTGCTTGAAAATAGCAGGACGTCCTCCTGGTTTTCTTCTTCCCTTGTTGATTTCTCATTTAATTCTTATGTTTATCATGTTTATGATTTATGCAGCATGTGTATGCATGCAACAAAAGAAAAAGAAAGGAAAGAAAATTACCCGAGCGAAGGAGGAAATCCGGCGTCTGTTTGAGGAGGAAAAATGCAGATGACGCCCTCCCTTCTCCTTTTATAATCAAATAAAATGACCGCTAAGGTACATGGAAGCACCCCTTCACCGTAATTCCTTTAACTGGGTAATTCGGTAATTGACATGGTTCACTATACCATTTCACATAACCTGTTAAATGGGTACATGGTATGGTTAACTTAAATAGTTAAATGGTTAAATAGTGTAGTCGACTCGACCGATTCAATTACTTTTCAATTAACCGGGTAATTCATACTTAACCAGCTAACGATTTTTTTCCATTAAAATGAAAAAAATTAAAATTTTCCCATGTTCGATTCCACCGCGTCGAACATGATTATTCCTACTATTCTTATTATTTTTTTAATTTTTTCCGGGTCTTTATAATCTCCCCAACTTAGAATTATATCGTCCCCGAAATATCATATCATTTTCATGATTAAGTACATCTCTGGTATACGTTAATGTTACAACAATTACACGGATTTTATGCTACAAATAGGCTAGGATATTTTCTAGCCATTTCATGTTCAGTCTCCCATGTAGCTTCTTCTGATCCCTGATTTCTCCATAATACCTTTACCAAAGGGATCTCCTTGTTACGGAGTGTCTTTGTTTCCCTCGCTAAGATGTGAATCGTCTTTTCCTTGTAGGTTAAATCCGATTGTAGCTCTAAATCTGTAAAATTTGTGATAATGTGATTCTCATCTTGTACATATTTCTTTAGCATTGACACATTAAAGACATTGTGTACACCATCATGGCTTGGTGGTAATGCTAATCTATATGCATAACTTCCGATCCGATCTAGAATTGGAAATGGTCCTATGAATCTTGGCTTCAACTTCCCTGATGTTCTAAATCTGAACACTCCCTTTTAGGTGAGGTCTTAAGGTAGACAAACTCCCCAACATGGAATTCTAAGTCCTTCCTTCAAGTATCAGCATGACTTTTCTGTCGATCCTAAGCTGCCTTAAGCCTTTGCTGGATGAGTTGCACTTTTTAGCTGCTTCTCTCACCATCTCTGGCCCGACCATAACCACCTTTGTAGACTCCAACCAGCATGATGGAGATTGTGAGATCCCTCAACTTAGTCCCACATCTAATACCTACTGGGAGAAGATCTTGTTTATAAGTGGGAATGGACTATAGATCTTTAACTCTTGGGGTACCCATTTTAAAGAAATGACTTAGCCCATTACGTTGCACTTTGGGCTGGGTTGTTACAAATGGTATCAGAGCCGACCTGGTTCCGTGTTAGATGGTGGGATGGACTAGGGACGTTGGCTAAGCTGCCAGTCACGGGCCAAAAAAGGTCGTGGGCTGGGGTTAGCAACGGGCCAAGACTAGAAACGTTGGCTAGGCTGCTGGTCACGGGGCAAAAAGGACGTGGGCTGGGGTTTGCAATGGGTCAAGAATAGGCATTTCGGGGACAAAATTTCCTAAGGTGGGTGGATTGTGAGATCCCTCAACTTAGTCCCACATCTAATACCTACTAGGAGAAGATCCTGTTTATAAGTGGGAATGGACTATAGATCTTTAACTTCCGGGGTACCCATTTTAAAGAAATGACTTGGCCCATTACGTTGCACTTTGGGCTGGGTCGTTACAAATGCTATCAGAGCCGACCTGGTTCCGTGTTAGATGGTGGGCTGGATTAGAAACGTTTGCTAGGCTGCCGGTCACGGGCCAGAAAGGTCATGGGCTGGGGCTAGCAACGAGCCAAGAACAGGCATTTCGGGGACGAGATTCCCTAAGGTAGGTGGATTGTGAGATCCCTCAACTTAGTCCCACATCTAATACCTACTGGGAGAAGATCCTGTTTATAAGTGGGAATGGACTATAGATCTTTAACTTTCGGGGTACCCATTTTAAAGAAATGACTTAGCCCATTACGTTGCACTTTGGGCTGGGTTGTTACAAATGGTATCAGAGCCGACCTGGTTCCGTGTTAGATGGTGGGATGGACTAGGGACGTTGGCTAGGCTGCCGGTCACGGGCCAAAAAGGTCATGGGCTGGGGTTAGCAACGGGCCAAGACTAGAAACGTTGGCTAGGCAGCCGGTCACGGGCCAAAAAGGACGTGGGCTGGGGTTAGCAACTGGCCAAGAATAGTCATTTCGGGGACGAAATTTCCTAAGGTGGGTGGATTGTGAGATTCCTCAACTTAGTCCCACATCTAATACCTACTGGGAGAAGATCCTGTTTATAAGTGGGAATGGACTATAGATCTTTAACTTCCGGGGTACCCATTTTAAAGAAATGACTTGGCCCATTACGTTGCACTTTGGGCTGGGTCGTTACAGAGATCGACAAGGCCTACCGTATAAAGCTTCAAACGGTGCCATTCCTATACCGGCTTGGTAAGAGTTATTATAGGTGAATTCAGCCAAGGCTCACTGTTTCCCCCAATCTCCTCCCCAGTCGAGGATGCAAGCTCTCAACAAATCCTCCAAGGTTTGATTGGTCCTCTCACTCTGACCATCAGTTTGGGGGTGATATGTTGTACTTAACTTGATTTGGGTCCCCATAGCTTTTTGGAAAACTTCCCAAAAATGTGAGTGAATTGGGGATCTTTGTCAGAGACTATCTCCTTTGGAATTCCATGCAGTCTGACAATGTTATTTATCTATAGTTCTGCTAAGTGTTCCACCGTCCATGTTGATTTAGTCAAATGGTCCACAACCACCCATATAGAGTCATGTCTCTCCAAAGTCTTTGGGAGTTTACTAATAAAATCACATGTAACACGCTCCCATTTCCAGGTAGGTATCTCTAAAGATCGTAATAATACACCGGGGAGTTGAAACATGTTGGGCTTTGATCAATTGGCACGTCTGACACTTGGAAACAAAATCCACCACATCCCTCTTCATCCCATTCCACCAGTAGGTTCATTTTAAGTCCTAGTACATCTTTGTAATACCAGGGTGATTTGAGAACTTTGAACGATGAGCTTCCTCCAGGATATCTCGCTTTAATGCATCGTTGTTGGGTCCACACAACCTCCCTCTAAATCTGATTACACTGTTGGAATCTGCTACAATGTCAAGAGTTTTGTCCAACATTTCATTCAGCTTCTCATCTTCCATTTATGTTACCTTGACTTGGTCTACCAATTTATTGGAGATAACCAGGTTCGCCAGCAGTCCTGTTGTTCGTTCCACCGGGTTAATAGCTACCACCTCAGCTGACATAGCCCAAAGCTAGCTAGCTATTGACCCTTGTCCACCTTGCCCTTCCGAATCAACGCATCAGCTACAACGTTCGTTTTTCACGGATGGTATAAAATTTGGAAATCATAGTCCTCTAAGTATTCTATCCACCGCCTCTGTCAAAGGTAAAGGTCATTTTGGGTGAAGATATACTTTAAACTTTGGTGGTTGGTGAAAACCTCGAACTGAGCTCCGTACAAATAGTGTCTCCAAATTTTCAGAGCAAACACAACTGCTGCCAGTTCCAAGTCATGGGTTGCATAATTTTGCTCGTGAATCTTCAATTGGCGAGAGGCATAAGCCACCACCTTACCATCTTGCATAAGGACACATCCTAACCGCACTAGCTATGCATCACTAAAGACCACGAATCCTTCATTGCCATTTGGTATAGTCAAAACTGGTGCAGTAGTTTGGTGTAGTAGTTAAACTCTTCTTCAAAGATTGGAAACTCTCCTCACACTTGTTACTCCATTTGAACTTGACTCCCTTCCATGTAAGCTAAGTCATTAGCGATGCCACCAAGGAGAAATCTTTAACGAACTTCCGATAGTAACCTGGTAGTCCAAAGAAACTTTGGATATCTATGACTGAGTTGGGTTGTGGCCAATCAGTAACTGCTCTCACTTTTGATGGATCCACTGCGACTCCCGCCTTTGAGATAGCATGTCCGAGGAATTTCACCTCCTCCAGCCAGAAGTCACACTTTAATAACTTGGCGAACAATTGATTCTCCCTCAAAAGGCATAATTAGAAACTCATAATGTCCATATCGAGTTTAGAAAGCCATTTTCTGTATGTCAGATTCCTTCACCCACAATTGATGAATCCGGACCGCAAGTCTATTTTTGAGAATATTCCAGCTGTTTTCAACTGATAAAATAAATCATCAATCGTTGGTAAGGGGTACCGATCTTGACTGTCACTTGATTGAGCTAGCGATAGTCAATACACAATCGAAGTACTTAGTCGGATGAAGCCTGCCTGCAACAGCTCTTCTAATTGACTCTTTAACTCCTTGAGTTCTGGTGGAGCCATTCGGTATGGTGCTTTAGAAATTTGTGATACTCCAGGTGCTAGGTCAATGACAAACTCCACCGCCTACTTAGGAGGTAACCCTGGAAGTTCACCTGGAAACACGTCCAGAAATTCTGCTACCACCAGAATCATGGACGACTCTTTGGGTTTAGACTCAAACTCCTCTAGAGTTACCGAAAAGGCCTTACTACCCTCATGAAACCACTCAGTTGCCTCACTAACCGACACAATACAAGAGGATGGATCATTCCATGACCCTTGGAAAATGACCCCCATCTCGCTATTCAAGGTATCGTCAACACTCTCCTCCCTTTACAGTCGAGAAAAGCCTGGTGTATAGACAACCAATCCATTCCCAACAGTACATCAAAGCCTATTATCCCATAGACAATAAAATTCCATACATAGCGTTTCCTTTGTATATCCAAGGACAGGTTAGTCACTCCTAACGTTGTGACTTCCTCGTCTCCCGTTGCAGTAGAGTGACCTTATAAGTCTTGGGTAATGTAGACGTTTGGAGTGCTAAACTCTTAACTAATCGGGATGATAGGAACGAATGTGTACACCCGGAATCAAATAAAACATCCACACAAACACTTTGAATCAGAATTTACATCAAACTGTGTGGTCATTGTCCTTGATTTCGACTACAAAAAGTTTCGCCTTCCCTTTGTCCGCCAATTTTGCAGGTGCTGGGTAGCGATTAGGAGCTGGTGTCTTCTCCTTTTCAGGTTGCTCCTGTTGTTGCTTCAGGGGCTGACGACACTCGTTTTGCAGCTGTCCCGTCCTTCTACAGTTGTAGCACCGACGGAGCTCACTGCATAGCCCTGAATGCATCTTGTTGTAATTTTTACGTAGTCGATACGGAATCTCCTGAAACTTCCTTTTGCGGTTCCCATCGACATTCCGTTGTTAGTTCTACTACTGGTGTTCTACAGACCCGTTTTTTGCTACTACCCTGGTTGGCATTCTTATGTTGCATAGTAGCCTTCCCCTGTTTCTGTGCACGGACATAGTCGTACACAAATTCATGAGTAGTGGCTGCCTCAATCACTTCGTTATAGTGCCTCTTGGCACCGTAGCAACCCTACTCCTCAATTCTGGCTTCAACCCCTAGAAAAATTTGTCTGCTCTGGCCCGGGCAGTTGCCAGACTCCCAGATGCAAATCTCTCCAATTGCAAGAAATTTTGGGCATACTCTCGGACTGAATCATCCCTCTGAGTTAGAGTGGCAAAGTCCGCTACTTTCTTCTGGACAACAGACTAAGGAAAATATTGTCTATTGAAAGCTGTTACAAATTCCTCCCAAGGAATGGACGAAATCTCCTATTGGTGGAACGCAGTCTTCTCCATGGACTTCCACCAATAAGATGCTTCCTCCTGAAGAATGCATGTCGCCAACCTCACTTGATGGCGATGAGGCACAGAGAGAGCTCTAAATGCTTTATTATTAATGTCCCACCCACGAATACCTCAGCTCCGTTCTTCCAAAATTTTTCTACAGTGTATCAATCACTGTCATCCCCAATTGGCAGTACCACTTGTCGGACTACCGGTGGCACTGGGTTTGGAAGTTCCCCTCGCTTGCCCGGGTCAGCTATCCCTACCAGCTCTTTGGCGCTCCCTTGATCCCCATTTCGGACGCTACTAGGACCCGCAGCCGAATTTAGAGCTCCATTCCCTATTACAAATACCAGCAATCGCTGCACTATGTTCTGAACCACAGAACTGGTATTATCTGAAGCCTGCGTTAGTCCCTGTATGGCCGTCAAAATTTGGCCTAACACACTTTCCACGTTCGTGTCCGACTGCGCAGATTGGCTCGACTTCCTTCGGGTGCCTGCGATCTAGAATTTATTCCGTTATGGTTCATTAAATTTTTTTTTATCACTTAGGTTTGTTAGTGAGTCCACTAATTCATTAATGACATACCCCATTGGAGAAAGATAAGTATTGGACTCTTCAACAAGGTACGTGAGTCATAAGATGTAAGCTTTTCGAAAACATGGCTCTGATACCACATGTAACAACCCGCCATTTCTCACAACATTGTGGACCTAGCTGGCTAGGTGTTATTTACAATTTAGCAAATATATCTAGCATTTCTAACAAAAATATATATAAAGATCCTTCAGTCTTGGACCGTTTCCCAGTAGCCACACCTATTTCTCAAATAAATAAAAAAAGCGAGTCCCTATATTTATTTTTCTCCATGCTCTGGTTGTCAATCACCTAATTTCGTATCTGCACACATGCAGAGGCAATTCCGCATTAGTGAGTACAACACTAAGTAGTATAATAGATAAAACAAGTCAAGTACATTCCACTATTTCCCTATATTCATTTGAATATGAGGTGGAGCAATTCCGCTATACTCCTAAACAATGTGGAGGAGGTATCCGCTGTGATCCGCACACCCCGGCCGTAGCCCTTTTGTGGGGAGGCTACCACTACCATCTCCAGTGACAGTGCCTCACACACTTCGGCGTAGTCTTTTTGTGGGAAAGTTATCACTTCACTCAGGTGATTGCTACGCCCTGTTTGTGGGGAAGCTCTCACTACCAACTCTAGTGCCAGTGCCTCACACACCCCGGTCGTGTAACGACCCAGCCCAAAGTGTAACGTAATGGGCTAAGTCATTTCTTTAAAATGGGTACCCCAGAAGTTACAGATCTCTAATCCATTCCCACTTATAAAAAGGATCTTCTCCCAGTAGGTATTAGATGTGGGACGAAGTTGAGAGATCCCACAATCCACCCACCTTAGGGAATTTCGTCCCCGAAATGCCTATTCTTGGCCCGTTGCTAGCCCCAGCCCACGACCTATATGGCCTGTGACCGGCAGCCTAGCCAACGTTTCTAATCCAGCCCACCATCTAACGACCCAGCCCAAAGTGCAACGTAATGGGCTAAGTCATTTCTTTAAAATGGGTACCCCGGAAGTTGCAGATCTCTAGTCCATTCCCAGTTATAAAAAGGATCTTCTCCCAGTAGCTATTAGATGTGGGACTAAGTTGAGGGATCTCACAAATTATTAATTATCCCCATCTAAATCCCCATTAACTAGTTGATAATTTAATTATTAAAATGTCCCATACTTAATTCTTTTGTATTTACCTTATATTCTAACTCGACCGCATCAAGTTCTCCCATATTTACCTGGTTGCCATTCTACTTTAAGAATTCATTTAACGACCCTAAAGCTCCCAGCTTTATTGTAGTCAACCAGCGAAAGCCGGTATTTTCACCATGCAAGGTGACCAACCTGTAATGTGGCGGCCCCCATTCACTGCAATAGCGTCACCAACTTGGCCACCACATGGCAATCCTCAACCAGTCCTTGGCGACTCCATTCTAGCAACCCAATCAGCAACCCCGACCTGACCATGGTGGCTCCATGTTGGTCACAGAATCAGCCCATGACCCATGGCGACTACCCTAGTCGGACACATAAACAGCACCCGACCAGACCCATGGCGGCTCCCACTACCGTGACGACGACCCTCTAGCACCACCATGACGACGACCCTCTAGCACTAACACAGCGGCACCCCCGACCAGCATCGCCGCACCACCACACCAACAATGACATGTTCTCCAATCGGATTTCAGAACTGCATGCCTCCCCGACGGTCTGTTTTGGCCCTCCAAGGTGTCTCCATCCGGCCAGCATCACCGTCGGGAGCAATTCACACCTCCAGCACGTCAACCCCGCACCATGGAAGGAAATATGGAGTGGTCGCTGCTGGCAAACAGCAGGACATCCTCCTGGTTTTCTTCTTCCCTTGTTGATTTCTCAGTTAATTGTTATGTTTATCATGTTTATGATTTATGCAACATGTGTAAGCATGCAACAAAAGAAAAAAAGGAAAGAAAATTGTGTAACAACCCGCTATTTTTCACAACATTGTGGGCCTAGCTGGCCAGGTGTTACTCACAATTAAGCAAATATGTCAAACATTTTTATTTAACAAAACATATAAAGATCCCACAGTCTTAGGCTGTTTCCCAGTAGCCAAACTTATTTCTCAAATAAATAATAAAAGGAGTCCTCATATTTCTTTTGCTCCATGCTCCGGTTGTCAATCACCTAATTTCGTATCTACACACTTGCGGAGGCAATTATGCATTAGTGATTACAACACTAAGTAGTATAATAGATAAAACAAATCAAGTACATTCCACCATTTCCTTATGTTTATTTTAATATGCGGTGGAGCGATTCCGTTATACTCCAAAACATTGCGGAGGAGGTATCTGCTGTAATCCGCACACCTCGGTCGTAGACCTTTTGCGGGGAGGCTACCACTACAGTCTTTAGTGCTAGTGCCTCGCACGGTAGTCCAACTCATGCCCCAATTGCACTCCAGTGCGATGGAGGAATCGCTGTGCCTCGCTCACCCCGGCCGTAGCCATTTTATGGGGCGGCTATCACTACTCGAAAACAATGTCGATGCATTACACAATTTACGCAGATAATACGACCCCGTGTCGGACTGAGTCAATTCTTTGACCCCGGTTGCACTTGGTGCATGATGGTCGAATCTGGGTCAGGCCGACCTAGGCTACAAAAAGGAAAATACAATGTTCTACCTATTATACGTACCTGACTTGTGATTTTGTCTAACTGTGATCCGCTAACCCTAATCTGAATGAGGGCATAAAATTATACATTAGTATAATTTTATTTTGCATGAACCTACATGCAACTGCATGACTGATATACTATCAATTTTAAATGATGTAATTAGTTCATGTTAGTCTTCATTTCTTATTAAATTTTCAGAAATTCTAATGATAATTAATTATTAGTTATCCCCATCCAAATCCCCATTATCTAATTGATAATTTAATTATTAAAATGCCCCATACTTACCTGGTTGCCATTCTACTTTAACAATTTATGTAACGACCCCAAAGCTCCCAGCTTTATTGTAGTTAACCAGTGAAAGCCGGTATTCTCACCATCCATGGCGACCAACCAGTAACGTGGCGGCCTCCATTTGCTGCTATGGCGTCTCCAACTTGGCCACCACATGGCAACCCTCAACCAGTCCTCGGCGACGCTCTTCCGGCTACCCAATCAGCAACCCCGACCTGACCATGGTGACTCCATGTCGGTCACATAATCTGCCTATGACCCATGGCAGCGTCTCCCTAGTCGGCTACATAAACAGCACCCGACCAGACCCATGGAGACTACTCTAGTGAGCCACATAAACAGCAACCGACCAACATGTCTTCTTTTCCTTCCACCCAATTTCAGACCCCATCTTCTATCTACCTCACTGATCCTATCGAAAAAACCCCCAAAGATCCAATCTTTATCTGCTGCTATCTCATGGAACTCGGACTACACCCTACATGGGGACTTTAATTTTACCATTCATGGTGGTCGACCAGCAGCCATGGTGACCATGTCCTTCCCCATCAAGGTGACGACCAGCACCACCCCAAGTGACGACCAGTCTGCCCTTTCCATGGCGGATCCATGTCTGGCCAGCAACACCACCCATGGCAACACCAACCTAGTCTCCCTTCACGTTCCTGATTTACATCCCTCCCCGATGGTCTAACTCGGCCACCCAAGGTAACTCCGTCCGGCCAGCCGCACTGATGGGAGCACTCCCTACTTCCAGCACGTCAACCCAACTCACAAGGATGGAAGATGGTGTTGTTGCTGCTACAAAAACAGCAAGACGTCCTCCTGGTTTTCTTCTTCCCTTGTTGATTTCTCATTTGATTCTTATATTTATCATGTTTATGATTTATGCAACATGTGTATGCATGCAATAGAAGAAAAAGAAAGGAAAAGAAATTACCCGAGCGAAGGAGGAAAACCAGCGTCTGTCCAAGGAGGAAAAAGATGTAGATGACGCCCTCCCATTCTCCTTTTATCAAGAATAAGATGACGGCTAGGGTATGTGGAAACACCCTTCCACCGTAATTCCTTTAACCGGGTAATTGGGTAATCAACACGGTTCTCTTAACTATTTCACTTAACCTTAAATGGGTACATGATTTAGTTCACTTAAATGGTTAAATGGATAAGTAATGTGGTCGACTCAACCGATTCAACTAGAATCGTCCGGTTAGAAATTACTTTTCAATTAACCAGGTAATTCATACTTAACCAGCTAACGAATTTTTTTCCACGTTCGATCCCACCGCGTCGAACGTTATTTATTATTATTATTATATATATATATATATATATATATATATATATATATTTCCGGGTCTTTACAAATTACCCGAGCAAAGGAGGAAATCCGACGTCTGTCTGAGGAGGAAAAATGCAGATGATGCCCTCCCTTCTCCTTTTATAATGAAATAAAATGACGGCTAGGGTACGTGGAAGCACCCCTTCACCGTAATTCCTTTAACCGGGTAATTGGGTAATTGACATGGTTCACTTAACCATTTCACTTAACCTGTTAAATGGGTACATGGTATGGTTAACTTAAATAGTTAAATGGTTAAATAGTGTAGTCAACTCAACCGATTCAACTAGAATTATCTGGTTAAAATTACTTTTCAATTAACCGAGTAATTCGCAGTTAACCAGCTAACGATTTTTTTTCCACTTAAATGAAAAAAAATTAAAATTTTCCCACGTTCTATCCTACCACGTATAATGTTATTATTCTTATTATTATTATTTTCCCCGGTCTTTACAATTAAGGGCTACGGCTAGAATGCTGGTAACGGGCTAGAGAAGGATGTGGGCTAGGGCTAGCAGCCATCCAAAATTAGGAAATTTGAGGACAAAATTTCCTAAAGTAGGTGGATTGTGAAATCTATTAACTTGGGTAAGATTCTGTTTATAAGTGAGAATGAACTATAAGTTTCCAACTTGATTAGTCACTTTTGAAGACATTGACTTCGGCCGATTAATTTGCACTTTAAGTTGGGCCATTTGAGTAAAATCTTGTTGCCTTTGGAAAGTTGGAGCAACTTTCACGGGGGTTGAATGAAGGTCACACGATACTCTGGGAACATACTTATGGATCTTTGAAGCTAGGTAGGGATCATGTGATAGCTACAGAAGAATGGATTGCCAACAAGGATGAAGGACAATAAGATGATAGCCAACATATCACACCTAAGAGGATATAATGTTGTTTGTCAAATAAGTTTTGGGGTGTGTGTAACGACCTGGCCATTTGTAACAACATTGTGAGCCTAGCTAGCCAGGTGTTACTCACAATTAAGCAAATATGTGTATCATTTTTTTTAACAAAAACATATATAAAGATCCCATAGTCTTAGACCATTTCCCAGTAGCCACACTTATTTCTCAAATAAATAATAAAATGAGTCCTTATATTTATTTTGCTCCATGCCCTAGTTGTCAATCACCTAATTTCGTATCTGCACACCTGCGGAGGCAATTCCGCATTAGTGATTACAATACTAAGTAGTATAATAGATAAAACAAATCAAGTACATTCCACTATTTCCTTATGTTTATTTTAATACGTGGTGGAGTGATTCCGCTATACTCCAAAACAATGTGGAGGAGGTATCCGCTGTGATCCACACACCCGGCCGTAGCCCTTTTGTGGGGAAGCAACCACTACCATCTCCAGTGCCAATGCCTTGCACACCCCGGCCGCAGCCTTTTTATGGGGAAGCTATCACTGTACTCAGGTGATTGCTACGCCCCGTCTGTGGGGATGCTCTCACTGCCAATTCAAGTGCCAGTGCCTCCCACACCCCAGCCGTAGCCTTTTTATGGGGAGGCTATCACTGCACTCAGGTGAATGCTACGCCCCGTTTGTGGAGAAGCTCTCACTGCCAATTCTAGTGCCAGTGCCTCACACACCCTGGCCGTAGCCTTTTTATGGGGAGGCTATTACTGCACTCAGGTGAATGCTACGTCCCATTTGTGGTGAAGCTCTCATTGCCAATTCTAGTGCCAGTGCCTCACACACCCCGGCCGTAGCCTTCTTATGTGGAGGCTATCACTGCACTCCAGTGCGATGGAGAAATCGCTGTGCCTCGCTCACCCCGGCCGTAGCTTTTTTATGGGGCGGCTATCACTACTCAAAACAATGTCGATGCATTACATAATTTACGCACATAATACGACCCCGTCTCGGACTGAGTCAATTCTTTGACCCCGGTTGCACTCGGTGCATGGTGGTCGAATTTGGGATCAGGCCGACCTAAGCTACGAACATGGAAAGTACGATGTTCTACCTATTATACATACCTGACTTGTAATTTCGTCTGACTGTGACCCGTGAACCGTAATCTGAATAAGGGTATACGGTTAACCATCTACTAATCAACTGATCTGAACAATCTAACCACTATGGTCATCCCATCTGGAGGCCATACTATCATGTTCCCTAACTCTATCCATGTACAGCTATTTGATGACTGTTACTAATGTTATTTGATGATCCTATCTTTGCAATACACATTTGACCTAAGGATGTCTGGTCAAGGCAATGGTTTGTAAGACAGTTGTGAAGTAAATCTTGTGCCATCACATCAGAATAATTCTAGTACGCCTAACTTTCCTCTGCCTGTATGATGTTACTGAAGCTATATCTTATCCTCAATCTCTAATCCAACTCTTCTCTCAATACTGTGATATGTCTCTGTGCAAAGCTAAGAAAATCTTCAAGTAGTTGTCATCCTACAGGGTGAGGTAACTACTAGGCCCTTACTTCCACAATAACTAATCCACTTGGTCAGTGGTAGTGCGATATACGGATGGTGGTTGTGCATCACGAATGACAATAGTGCACATTCAGTCAATGGTAATGCATTATGGTCGATGGTTGGGCAACTCGGACGGTGGTTGTGCAACCTGGACAATAGTTATGCATCACGATTGGTAGTTGTACTATTTGGATGGTGGTTGTGTAACTCAGACAGCTGCTGTGCTACTCGGACAATAGTTGTGCTACCCGAACGGTGGTTGTGTAACTCAAATAGCGGGTGTCCGACTCGACAGCTATTGTGCTATTTAGGTGCTAAAGATATGATCCTAATTATGTATGTCATAAACCCATTATTATCTATGTCATGTTTATCTCCATGTGTCTATCTTCCAATAGGTAGCTGCTATTAACTCGACTTTGGCTATCCAACTATGTGGGCCTGATCCGGAGTGTCACGCACCAAGAAGTTTCAAGCGGTGCGTGCGGCACTTGTGGCGCTAAACCCACAAGTCAGCCTAGCGATCCCCGTGCAAGGGGCGTATGAGTTAGCCCCCGATGACACTAGAAGTGAAAGGTTTTGGAAATTCACTATGAGAAAGCTTTACAATGCAAGTATTGAAAAACAAGGAAAGCCACACGCAGGTGGCAAGACGAACAAAGGGCTGCACGCAGGCAGCTGACTCCAAGGGCCGCACACAAGCGATCTAATGCTAAGCCTACACGTATCTCCTGAAATCTAGGGTGATTGCTCTTATAAATACTGACTGGTTATCAATAGCCATCACTAATCTGGCCCTGGTAAATCGAGTGACATCCAGTCAACCATCTAATTCTACGGTCAAAGGTAATCTTGTCATTCTCAATGTGTTCGTGCCTCTATCTGTTGAAGAGTAGTTATTAATAATGTTAAGACAGACATACACTAGTGGAAGAGGCAAAGGCAGTAAGTGTCCATGGGACTGTAGATCGACCTTGCTTCTCGTCCTCATCCATTACTATCTCCTGGAAGTGATCTATCCAAGTCATCTGCCCAAAGTCTCAATGTGCTCCAAGTACATCAATAGATCCATTGTCATAACCATATCCTTCATCCATAGAGATCTGTCTGAAGGCCCAAGTTCTCCAAAGTAGGTCTCAAACTATGCCTAATAGATTTGTCTAGGGCATACAGTAGTCCAACTCATGCCCCAACTAACTTTGTCAGTGTTTCCATACTTCAAACTCTCTATATGTGTCATCTTTGCTAACTTCGTCTCATAATGTATAACATGTCCCAAGGAAGGACGGATGTGGTGACATGCAAACTATGGACAAGTCCTGCAATGTCCGTAGTGCTCCAAATACTCTTGGTTAGTATTCATCTCAACTTCAACTAACTGAATATGTGAACACTCTAAGTAGTCCAAATCTCTAGCATAGTAAAGGGAAAAATGAGTCTCTAAACTAGTCATGGCATGTCTGCAAGGCCCATGCTGAAATCTACTCAAATCATGATCTCATATCCATCTCACAATTTCTATAAACACTAAAACATGCATTGCTCAGATTTCACTGAATAAAAAGTTGCAACACAAAAAAATACCAAAAGACATACCTATCGGCTTGACTAAGGACAGCTCCAGACACTTGGCCCAAAACAAAACTCTTCCATCTCAATAGACCAAGACATGGTTTTGAAACCAAACCATAACACCCCGATTTCAGTTTACCTAAGAATAGAATCAGAAATGTTATGATCGAGTCGAGTCATGCTCAAAGTTGTTGGTCGATACGACTTGATCAATACAATAGGTCAAAACAACCGTCTTCGTGTCATGAGACTGAAAGACATTGTTAAATACATGTCAAAACATATCGAATATTGTAAAACCCCAATAATAATAATAATAATAATAATAATAATAAGGCTAATTTCTTAAGTGTTTTGTAAATCTTAAGAACAAATCATAATTAATATTTAAATAAATTAATTCTTAAGAATCAATATTGATCTTTATCATATCGGTATAATGATATTTATGGTTTTAAATAAATTTTGTTTATCAAATATTTGGGATTGGGAGTTGTGAGTGCAATTAACATTCATTCACATTAAGTCAATAATAAGTTTTTGACTATTCAATATCAAACTAATTGTTGGTATTTAATATAATTATTTGTGATTACGTTCTTTTCTATAAAATTTAATGTAGTACCTTCTTCAATTCCACACATATTAATAAAATTTAATATAGTGACTTCTTGAATTCTATACATATTCTTCTATATAAGGGAAAGTTCTGTTGTTAAATTAAACATCCTCTGGATAACTTGTGGGCATATTTGGCTTAAGAGAAATTACATCCACATTAAGATCATGTGTCATAGTTGCGGGTACCTCATCACAATTTTAGGTTCGTATAATTACATGAAATGTTAAATATTTTGATTTGGCAGTCTTGATCAACTTGAGTTCACATTTGACCACCATGCGCCGAGTGCAACTGGGGTCAACGAAATGACTCAATCTGACACTGGGCAACACCCTTAAAAAATTTACTAAGTGGGAGTCTTGGTAGACTTGAGTTCACACTCGACCACTATGCAATAAGCGCAACCGAAGTAAATGAATTGACTAAATCCAACACAGGGCAGCACCCCATGAAAGATTAAATACTTGCCCCCATGTCGATTATAACGACCCAGCCCAAAGTACAACGTAATGGGCTATGTCATTTCTTTAAAATGGGTACCCCGGAAGTTAAACAGGATCTTCTCCCAGTAGGTATTAAATGTGGGACTAAGTTGAGGGATCTCACAATCCACCCACTTTAGGAAATTTCGTCCCCGAAATGCCTATTCTTGGCCCGTTGCTAGCCCCAACCCACATCCTTTCTGGCCCATGACCGGCAGCCTAGCCAACGTTTCTAGTCTTGGCCCGTTGCTAACCCCAGCCCACGACCTTTTCTGGCCCGTGACCGGCAGCCTAGCCAACGTCCCTAGTCCATCCCACCATCTAACACGGAACCAGGTCGGCTCTGATACCATTTATACAACCCAGCCCAAAGTGCAACGTAATGGGCTAAGTCATTTTTGTAAAATGGGTACCCCAAAAGTTAAAGATCTATAGTCCATTCCCACTTATAAACAGGATCTTCTCCGAGTAGGTATTAGATGTGGGACTAAGTTGAGGGATCTCACAATCCACCAACCTTAGGAAATTTCGTCTCCGAAATGCCTATTCTTGGCCCGTTGCTAGCCCCAACCCACATCCTTTCTAGCCCGTAACCGGCAGCCTAGCCAACGTTTCTAGTCTTAGCCCGTTGCTAACCCCAGCCCATGACCTTTTTTGGCGAGTGACCGGCAACCTAGCCAACGTCCCTAGTCCATCCCACCAGCTAACACGGAACCAGGTCGGCTCTGATACCATTTATACAACCCAGCCCAAAGTGCAACGTAATGGGCTAAGTCATTTCTTTAAAATGGGTACCCCGAAAGTTAAAGATCTATAGTCCATTCCCACTTATAAACAAGATCTTCTCCCAGTAGGTATTAGATGTGGGACTAAGTTGAGGGATCTCACATCGATAGTGGTGACAGGGCACAGTGGCTCAGGACAGCTCATTATGCACTTGTGATGTCGAGAGGGTGAGTCAATCGCAAATATTGGTTACCACATGCCAAGGGCCACATAGCATGTGTGCGCATACATGAGATTGTAGCTGGATGGGCAACCACCCTCCCAGCATATCACGAGCTCAGCATAGGCTCATAATCACTAAAAGATGTAATTCAGATGTTGTGGAATATATTAATTATTTCTTATAATTATACAACTTAGTATTTTTTTCACTAACGCGGAATTGCCTCCCCAGGTATGAGCATGGAAGGATGGGTAAAGTCGGGATAGTTGGAGGACTTTATTATTGGACTATTCTTTTATCGAGATTATTTGCATGGCAGTGGGATTTTTGTTTGGTTCATAGGGCTTAGATTATTCCAAGCATTTGTATATTAAATTTATTGTTATGAATTTATTTAAAATATTAAAAATTAATAGAAGATTAATTTATGAGATACTTAGTTTCATTTAGTAACACTTGGCTCGTGGCTCGGAATGGGCAAGTTGTTACAAATTTAAACAAAAGTAAGAAAGAAATAATTCTGCTGAGTTCAAGTGTGTATAGCGTTTATGGGTCCTCCCACCACAATCGACTCATGATTATAAGACCTACGTATATAATATGAAAAACATCTATATTGAGTGTTATAAGTCCAAAAACTAACTATTACAAACTAGCAAATAGGTATTCGATTGCCCACCAAAACATAGAAAACTTCTGAATTGACTCATACACCGCACTACCTGAGGGTTCGAAGGAGTACTAGTGTAGTCCAAACATATCTCTATACCACTCATTCTCTTATTCGTGAAATCTGTGAAAATACACATACTTATATAATAGGTTAAGGGAAGAGGCTTATATCATAAAATTTTGAAGCTTTAGTTCTAAAACAAACAAAGGGTCTCATCCTCGTAATTTTATTAAACATGTGTAGAAAACACGACTAAATGGCCCGACATCAAAGGAATCTGATAAAAAGCCGTTGATGCCTTCCTACATCTAAAACACAGCTAAACTCATCACACATGGAGTCAAGTAGAGAGGGAGAGTTCTACGGACCTGTGGTCGAAGCTCCAAGAACATTGAGACATCTACGACGAGCTCAGACTCTGCTTAGACTCCATAACTTTTAGCTAATTCCGGTGCTAAGTAAAATACTGATGCCTCTATATGATGCATGCTCGTGGTGTATAGTCATATTATCACTACATTGTAATAAAAAACAGTGCTGACAAACCTATAACTAAACACAAGACACATAAATCAAGACATAATAATAAAAAATAAAAAAAGCAATCATAGATAATTAAATAAATAATAAATACATAAATATGAATAATACTCTAATCGTAAAATAATAATATAATTATGCTATATAAATATACGTGTAAACATGAGAAAATGCCATCATATACTCCTCTTAGTAAACATATAAATAAATAAATAAAGAGATATTTAATAATTCAATAAATAAATAAATAAATAAACAAATAGTTAATACTCATTAACTATGAATATTAATAATAGCATAGTCAAACAATATAAGAATACATACTTAAATACAAATAAATAATAACATGCACATAATGAACAGATATATATATATATATATATCAATACTATTGTACGCTGCGTGAAAACGCAGTGCATCAGTAGCACAACGTTCATGGGCCGTCGGATCCGAATCCGGCGGCCCAGATTAAAACACCTCCCCCCCCCCTCCCCTTGGTTGAGAGATTGGCATGCTCCGTTCCCGCCGGCGTCTTACCGCACCGCCTTCCTACAGTCGTCATTCTATAAAACCACCTGCTCGCCCACCCCTACCGACCAACACCTCTCGCCGATCCCTGGCCGCCTGTCCCCGCCGACCACCCCTCTAGCCCATTCCCGCCCATATTCGAACCCCGCCGGCCTCATCGAGGCCCCCGGCCACCGACCCCTCCCCAACCTACCACCCCCAAACGCCACCCCCGTCGCCCCCTACCCCCGCCCCGCCGTCTCCTGCCCCCTGCCCCCCTCCCTTCCCTCCCCTGCCCTCCCCAAATCAGCCGCCCCTGCCCTCCCCAAACCCGCCACCGCTGCCCCCCCATCGCCACCCCCGGCCCCCACGCCCTGCCCAGCATCCCGCACCCTGCCACCCCTCCCTCCTCTGTCTCCCCACACCAGCCGCACCCCACCCCTCCCCGCCCCCTCTGTGGTCTGCCGCCCCCTGCCCCCAACCGGCCCAGGCCCCCTGCCCTCCTCCTCGCCGTCCCCCGGCCCCCGCGCCCTGCCCCGCCTCCCGCCCCGTGCCACCCCTCCCTCCCCTACCTCCCCACACCTGCCGCACCCTGCCCCCATCACCCGCTGCCGTTACCCACCCCTAGCCCCCACCCCTCGCCGGCCCCCAACCCCCGGCCCCCCAGCCCCCTACCCCCGCCCCTGCCACCCCCCTTCCCACACCTACCACCCCTGCCACCCCTCCCTCCCCTGCCCTTCCAAAACTTGCCGCACCCGCCCACTGCCCCTTGCCATGCCCCTCCTCGCCCTGCGCCCCCACTGCCCCTTGCCCCGCCCCTCGCCGCCCTGCGCCCTCATCTGCCCGCGGCCCCCCTGCCGCACCTGCGACGACATCAGTCGCGACCTGCAATCACCCACCGCCGTCGTCCTGACTCGAGTCATAAAAAAATTGACTCGGTCGCGCGTGAGTGTTCTAGCTTTTAACGTTAAATTAAAATTTTTTTGACGGGCTTCCGTGGCATATATTTATATTTGACGCTAAATTTATATTTTTCAGGTCACAGTGAGTCGAGGTCGCTAGAAATACATCTTTCAAAATATGAGAATCAGGTTAGAGTTAAGCCTTTAAAAATACTTTGACTTAACTTAAGCATGTTTACTGCATTTATTTTAATTGAAAATATTCATAGTTATTATAAATTTTATATTTTTTAAGAATGGACAAGCTTCAAGATAAAGCTTATGAGGAAGAAGAAATAGGCAAAAATATTACAACAATTTATCATGTTGTAGAAGATGAGTTCAAATCGAAGGTTGGAATGCAATTAAATTGTTTGGATGATGCACTCGATTTATATAGCAGTTATTCAAAAATGGCCGGTTTTGATATACGGAAACATAGTACAAATTATCATAGGAGAACAAAAGAGTTATGGTCGTAAGTATTCGTGTGTTCTAAAGAAGGTCATTTCAAAGAAGATGAGCGAAAAAGAGAAATACCTGACAAAGGAAAAAAAGAACTCATCCTATAATAAGAGAAGGTTGTCAAGCACGGATCAGGGTAACTAAGAATAAAGAGGGCACATGGAATGTTATGTATTTCGAAGGAGGACATAGTCATGCATTCCTTACACCATCAAAAATTCAATTTCTCAGGTCACATAAGCATGTTACAAGTGTGCACCAAAATTTGATTGACCAATTCAGAGAGGCTAACATAAAAACTTCTCAATTAATGTCTGTGTGAGAAATTGAAGCAGGTGGGGCAGAAAATATTGGTTGTACAGAGAAAGATATTAGAAATGTGCAGACAAAATATAAAAAAGAGATAAAGGAAATTGATGCCCAATTATTGATGGAACATTTCTAGGAAATGAAAGAGATGAATGACTCCTTTTTTTATTGCTATGAAGTAGATGATGAGGGAAGATTAAAGCATTGTTTTGGGTGGATGGAATTGCAAGAAAAAATTATCAGCTTTTCTCAGATGTGATCATTTTTTATACAACATATAATACAAATAAATATTCGCTTGTTTTTGCCCCATTCACCGGTGTAAACCATCACAAGCAAACAATTACATTTGGATGTGCATTTTTGTGTAATGAGAAGACAGAATCGTTTGTGTGGCTTTTCAAAACATTTTTAAAATGCATGGTGGAAGGCATCCCAGGGCAATTGTTACTGACCAAGATCCGGCAATGGATAAAGCAATTAAATTGATATTTCCTTCAACATATCATCGTCTTTGCATTTGGCATATCCTTAAGAAGGAGACTGAAAAATTAGGTGCAATTGCTCACAGGAAGGAGTTTTATGAGCCATTTCACAGTTTAATTTATGGGGCGAAAAATGAAGAAATCTTTGAATCACAATGGATTGAAATAATGAAAGACAATTGCGTGCAGGGAAATGAGTGGTTAAAATCCATATATGCAATTCGTCATGCTTGGGTGCCTATGTATAGTAAAGGTATATTTTTAGCTGGTATAAGAAGTTCACAACGAAGTGAATCTCAAAACTCATTTTACTCAACATATGTGAACAAAAAAAATAGCCTCATTGAGTTTATACGTAGATATGAGAGAGCTATCAAAATACAGAGATTGAACGAGGCAAAAGAAGCTTATGAAAATTCATATAAAAGCCCTAAATTGGTCACCCCATTCAATATGGAATGTACGATGGGAAAGGTTTATACTTGAAAAGTGTTTTATAAGTTTGAAGAAGAACTACAATACAGTATGGTTTGTTGCTCATCTCATAAGACATTAGATGGGGAGGATGTTGAATAGTATGATGTAACATGTTGTAGAAATACTAAAGGCTTGGTTGCACATGTTACTTACAAAGGAGCTAATAGGAGATGCACATGTAGTTGTCAGCTTTTAGAAAGTGAAAGTTTTCCATGTAGACATTTACTATATGTACTTAGATTGAATGAGTGGGATATTTTTCCTAAAATGTATATCCTGAAGAGATGGACAATTGACATAGCAAAGGAAGTTGTTTTTGATGGTGAGGGAGTGGAACTTCATGGTCATTGTCACAAAACGTTATTCTCAAATTGGGGAGAATTGCACTGTATATTTAATCGATGGGCCAAAAAGGCATATATTCATGATCTAAAAAGTTTGAACTCGCTAAGAAAAAATTATTGGAGATAGAAAAATTAGTAGAAGATGTGGTAGATGATCGGCATCATGGACTACAACTACATCATGGAATACAAGTCCATCTATAAAACCCACGATTTTTGTCAGGGTTTTATATTCAGAACCAGTCGGTTCAACCGTTATTTTCGAGTCGAGTCAGTTTCAGAACACATGTACTGAGCCGACGCCGGTCTCCTGTATGAGCCATGAGGGTCATGTGTACCCAAGTATATTATGATAACGTCATGAACACAGTAGAAAGAATGAGTTATCAGAATTTATTAGAGTATGCAGTTCATTTTCTTTATTATGATATACAATGGATCGTAGAATTAGTTTTATGCCGTTTACCGTGTTAGGATGCGTTACGGGCATTTTGGGTGGGTTGATAGTTCTAGAGCATGTCATTATGATTTTTTGGTGTTGTTTGATTTTATGGGATTTTCCCATATTTTTTTAGAATTTTTGTACGACTTAAATATTATTTTTTACTCGAGTCGTAGATGCCGCGCGCGCCCTTCTTTTCTTCCCCAAACTCCTGTCGGACCGCCACGACTCGAGGAAGCCACGCTGTGACGCCGCACCCGCGTTGCGCTTCCATCGCCGATTCCACCGCCGGCGACCAGCGCCGCCGCGATTGGTCGGCCGCCTCAGCACCCTCAGCCTTCCAGCGACCTTCCTCCACTGGAACGGAGGCCATCGCCGCCATGGCGGGCAGGATCTAGCGACCCATCACCGCCGGCTCTGTTTTGCCCTTTTCAGGCGAGCCGCCACCTCCGTTGGCCACGCTGATGTCATAGATGAGTCGGGCTCGCCGAGCCGGTTCCGAGGGTACCCAACACGACAACTTTCCGGCCAATAAACGCCACTAGCGATTGTTGCCGGAAAACTACCGGGAGCCACCGGAAAACCGCCAGTAGCTGCCAGAAAACTGGAATTTCTGGAATTCACCGGATCTTCCACAGGGCTGACCCATGTAACGACCCGGCCCAAAGTGCAACGTAATGGGCTAAGTCATTTCTTAAAAATGGGTACCCCGGAAGTTAAAGATCTCTAGTCCATTCCCACTTATAAACAGAATCTTCTCCCAGTAGGTATTAGATGTAAGACTAAGTTGAAGGATCTCACAATCCACCCACCTTAGGGAATTTCGTCCCCGAAATGCCTATTCTTGGCCCGTTGCTAGCCCCAGTCCACGTCCTTTCTGGCCCGTGACCGGCAGCCTAGCCACCGTTTCTAGTCTTAGCCCGTTGCTAACCCCAGCCCACGACCTTTTTGGCCCGTGCCCGGCAACCTAGCCAACGTCCTGTAACGACCCAGCCCAAAGTGCAACGTAATGGGCTAAGTCATTTCTTTAAAATAGGTACCCCGGAAGTTAAAGATCTATAGTCCATTCCCACTTATAAATAGGATCTTCTCCCAGTAGGTATTAGATGTGGGACTAAGTTGAGGGATCTCACAATCCACCCACCTTAGGAAATTTCGTCCCCGAAATGCCTATTCTTGGCCCGTTGCTAGCCCCAGCCCACGTCCTTTCTGGCCCGTGACCGGCAACCTAGCCAACGTTTCTAGTCTAGCCCGTTGCTGCCCCAGCCCGACCTTTTGGCCCATGACCGGCAGCTAGCCAACGTCCCTAGTCCATCCCACCATCTATCACGGAACCAGGTCGGCTCGATACCATTTGTACGACCCAGCCCAAAGTGCAACGTAATGGGTTAAGTCATCTCTTTAAAATGGGTACCCTATAAGTTAAAGATCTATAGTCCATTCCAACTTATAAACAGGGTCTCCCAGTAAGTATTAGATGTGGGACTAAGTTGAGGGATCTCACAATCCACCCACCTTAGTTAATTTCGACCCCGAAATGCCTATTCTTGGCCCGTTGCTAGCCCCAGCCCACGATCTTTCTAGGCCCGTGACTGGTAGCCTAGCCAACGTTCATAATCCAGCCCACCATCTAACACAGAACTAGGTCGGCTCTGATACCATTTGCTACGAGCCAGCCCAAAGTGCAACATAATTAGCTAAGTTATTTCTTTAAAATGGGTACCCCGAAAGTTAAAGATCTCTAGTCCATTCCCACTTATAAACATGATCTTTTCCCAGTAGGTATTAGATGTGGGACTAAGTTGAGGGATCTCACAATCCACCCAC
Source organism: Piper betle (assembly GCA_033002965.1). Taxonomy (NCBI): domain Eukaryota; kingdom Viridiplantae; phylum Streptophyta; class Magnoliopsida; order Piperales; family Piperaceae; genus Piper; species Piper betle. Next base: position 5,199 of record JAURVB010012953.1, on the reverse strand, counting down.
CTTAGGAAATTTCGTCCCCGAAATGCCTATTCTTGGCCCGTTGCTAGCCCCAGCCCACATCCTTTCTGGCCCGTGACCGGCAACCTAGCCAACATTTCTAGTCTTAGCCCGTTACTAGCCCCAGCCCACGACCTTTTTGGCCCATGACCGGCAGCCTAGCCAACGTCCCTAGTCCATCCCACCATCTAACACGGAACCAGGTCGGCTCTGATACCATTTGTAACGACCCAGCCCAAAGTGCAACGTAATGGGCTAAGTCATCTCTTTAAAATGGGTACCCTAGAAGTTAAAGATCTATAGTCCATTCCAACTTATAAACAGGATCTTCTCCCAGTAGGTATTAGATGTGGGACTAAGTTGAGGGATCTCACAATCCACCCACCTTAGGAAATTTCGTCCCCCAAATGCCTATTCTTGGCCCGTTGCTAGCCCCAGCCCACGTCCTTTCTGGCCCGTGACCGGCAACCTAGCCAACGTTTCTAGTCTTAGCCCGTTGCTAGCCCCAGCCCACGACCTTTTTGGCCCATGACCGGCAGCCTAGCCAACGTCCCTAGTCCATCCCACCATCTAACACGGAACCAGGTCGGCTCTGATACCATTTGTAACGACCCAGCCCAAAGTGCAACGTAATGGGCTAAGTCATTTCTTTAAAATGGGTACCCCAGAAGTTAAAGATCTATAGTCCATTCCCACTTATAAACAGGATCTTCTCCCAGTAGGTATTAGATGTGGGACTAAGTTGAGGGATCTCACAATCCACCCACCTTAGGTAATTTCGTCCCCGAAATGCCTATTCTTGGCCCGTTGCTAGCCCCAGCCCACGATCCTTTCTGGCCCGTGACCGGCAGCCTAGCCAACGTTACTAGTCTTGGCCCGTTGCTAACCCCAGCCTACGACCTTTTTTGGCCCGTGACCGGTAGCCTAGCCAACGTCCCTAGTCAATCCACCATCTAACACGGAACCAGGTCGGCTCTGATACCATTTGTAACGACCCAGCCCAAAGTGCAACGTAATGGGCTAAGTCATTTCTTTAAAATGGGTACCCCAGAAGTTAAAGATCTCTAGTCCATTCCCACTTATAAACAGGATCTTCTCCCAGTAGGTATTAGATGTGGGACTAAGTTGAGGGATCTCACAATCCACCCACCTTAGGAAATTTCGTCCCCGAAATGCCTATTACTTGGCCTGTTGCTAGCCCAGCCCACATCCTTTCTGGCCCGTGACCGGCAACCTGCAACATTTTGTCTTGGCCCGTTGCTAGCCCGACCTTTTGCCCTGACCGCAGCCTAGCCAACGTCCCTAGTCCATCCCACCATCTAACACGGAACTAGGTCGGCTCTGATACCATTTGTAACGACCCAGCCCAAAGTGCAACGTAATGGGCTAAGTCATTTCTTTAAAATGGGTACCCCGGAAGTTAAAGATCTATAGTCCATTCCCACTTATAAACAGGATCTTCTCCCAGTAGGTATTAGATGTGGGACTAAGTTGAGGGATCTCACAATCCACCCACCTTAGGAAATTTCGTCCCCAAAATGCCTATTCTTAGCCCGTTGCTAGCCCCAACCCACGTCCTTTCTGGCCCGTGACCGGCAGCCTAGCCAACGTTTCTAGTCTTGGCCCGTTGCTAACCCCAGCCCATGACCTTTTTTGGCCCGTGACCGGCAGCCTAGCCAACGTCCCTAGTCCATCCCACCATCTAACACGGAACCAGGTCAGCTCTGATACCATTTGTAACGACCCAGCCCAAAGTGCAACGTAATGGGCTAAGTCATTTCTTTAAAATGGGTACCCCGGAAGTTAAAGATCTATAGTCCATTCCCACTTATAAACAGGATCTTCTCCCAGTAGGTATTAGATGTGGGACTAAGTTGAGGGATCTCACAATCCACCCACCTTAGGAAATTTCGTCCCCGAAATGCCTATTCTTAGCCCGTTGCTAGCCCCAGCCCACGTCCTTTCTGGCCCGTGACCGGCAACCTAGCCAACGTTTCTAGTCTTGGCCCGTTGCTAGCCCCAGCCCACGACCTTTTTTGGCCCGTGACCGGCAGCCTAGCCAACGTCCCTAGTCCATCCCACCATCTAACACGGAACCAGGTCAGCTCTGATACCATTTGTAACGACCCAGCCCAAAGTGCAACGTAATGGGCTAAGTCATTTCTTTAAAATGGGTACCCCGGAAGTTAAAGATCTATAGTCCATTCCCACTTATAAACAGGATCTTCTCCCAGTAAGTATTAGATGTGGGACTAAGTTGAGGGATCTCACAATCCACCCACCTTAGGAAATTTCGTCCCCGAAATGCCTATTCTTGGCCCGTTGCTAGCCCCAGCCCACGATCTTTCTGGCCCGTGACCGGTAGCCTAGCCAACGTTCATAATCCAGCCCACCATCTAACACGGAACTAGGTCGGCTCTGATACCATTTGCTACGAGCCAGCCCAAAGTGCAACGTAATGAGCTAAGTTATTTCTTTAAAATGGGTACCCCGAAAGTTAAAGATCTCTAGTCCATTCCCACTTATAAACATGATCTTTTCCCAGTAGGTATTAGATGTGGGACTAAGTTGAGGGATCTCACAATCCACCTACCTTAGCAAATTTCGTCCCCAAAATGCCTATTCTTGGCCGGTTGCCTAGCCCCAGCACACGTACTTTCTGGCCCGTGACCGGCAGCCTAGCCAACGTTTTTAGTCTTCGCCCGTTGCTAACCCCAGCCCAAGACCTTTTTTGCCCGTGACCGTCAGCCTAGTCAACGTCCCTAGTCCATCCCACCATCTAACACGGAACTAGGTCGGCTCTGATACCATTTATAACGACCAAGCCTAAAGTGCAACGTAATGGGCTAAGTCATTTTTTTAAAATGGGTACCCCGGAAGTTAAAGATCTATAGTCCATTCCCACTTATAAAGAGGATCTTCTCCCAGTAGGTATTAGATGTGGGACTAAGTTGAGGGATCTCACAATCCACCCACCTTAGGAAATTTCGTCCCCGAAATGCCTATTCTTGGCCCGTTGCTAGCCCCAGCCCACGTCCTTTCTGGCCCGTGACCGGCAACCTAGCCAACATTTCTAGTCTTAGCCCGTTACTAGCCCCAGCCCACGACCTTTTTGGCCCATGACCGGCAGCCTAGCCAACGTCCCTAGTCCATCCCACCATCTATCACGGAACCAGGTCGGCTCTGATACCATTTGTACGACCCAGCCCAAAGTGCAACGTAATGGGCTAAGTCATCTCTTTAAAATGGGTACCCTAGAAGTTAAAGATCTATAGTCCATTCCAACTTAGAAACAGGGTCTTCCCAGTAGGTATTAGATGTGGGACTAAGTTGAGGGATCTCACAATCCACCCACCTTAGTTAATTTCGTCCCCGAAATGCCTATTCTTGGCCCGTTGCTAGCCCCAGCCCACGTCCTTTCTGGCCCGTGACCGGCAGCCTAGCCAACGTTTATAGTCTTGGCCCGTTGCTAACCCCAGCCCACGACCTTTTTGGCCCGTGCCCGACAACCTAGCCAATCGTCCTGATAACGACCCAGCCCAAAGTGCAACGTAATGGGCTAAGTCATTTCTTTAAAATGGGTACCCCGGAAGTTAAAGATCTATAGTCCATTCCCACTTATAAATAGGATCTTCTCCCAGTAGGTATTAGATGTGGGACTAAGTTGAGGGATCTCACAATCCACCCACCTTAGGAAATTTCGTCCCCGAAATGCCTATTCTTGGCCCGTTGCTAGCCCAGCCCACGTCCTTTCTGGCCCGTGACCGGCAACCTAGCCAACGTTTCTAGTCTTAGCCCGTTGCTAGCCCCAGCCCACGACCTTTTTGGCCCATGACCGGCAGCCTAGCCAACGTCCCTAGTCCATCCCACCATCTAACACGGAACCAGGTCGGCTCTGATACCATTTGTAACGACCCAGCCCAAAGTGCAACGTAATGGGCTAAGTCATCTCTTTAAAATGGGTACCCTATAAGTTAAAGATCTATAGTCCATTCCAACTTATAAACTAGGGCTCCCAGTAGGTATTAGATGTGGGACTAAGTTGAGGGATCTCACAATCCACCCACCTTAGTTAATTTCGTCCCCGAAATGCCTATTCTTGGCCCGTGGCTAGCCCCAGCCCACGACCTTTCTGGCCCGTGACCGGTAGCCTAGCCAACGTTCATAATCCAGCCCACCATCTAACACAGAACTAGGTCGGCTCTGATACCATTTGCTACGACCCAGCCCAAAGTGCAACGTAATGGGCTAAGTCATTTCTTTAAAATGGGTACCCCGAAAGTTAAAGATCTCTAGTCCATTCCCACTTATAAACATGATCTTTTCCCAGTAGGTATTAGATGTGGGACTAAGTTGAGGGATCTCACAATCCACCCACCTTAGGAAATTTCGTCCCCGAAATGCCTATTCTTGGCCCGTTGCTAGCCCCAGCCCACGTCCTTTCTGGCCCGTGACCGGCAGCCTAGCCAACGTTTCTAGTCTTGGCCCGTTGCTAACCCCAGCCCACGACCTTTTTTGGCCCGTGACCGGCAGCCTAGCCAACGTCCCTAGTCTATCCCACCATCTAACACGGAACCAGGTCAGCTCTGATACCATTTGTAACGACCCAGCCCAAAGTGCAACGTAATGGGCTAAGTCATCTCTTTAAAATGGGTACCCCGGAAGTTAAAGATCTATAGTCCATTCCCACTTATAAACAGGATCTTCTCCTAGTAGGTATTAGATGTGGGACTAAGTTCAGGGATCTCAACTGTAACAACCCGCCATTTTTCATGATAATATTGTGGGCCTAACTGGCTAGGTGTTACTCAAAATTAAAGCAATTATGTCAAACATTATTAGAAATCATAACTTATAATAAAACCCCACAGTCTTGGACCGTTTCCCAGCAGCCACACTTATTCCTCAATTAAATAACAAAAAGGAGTCCTCATATTACTTTGCTCCATGCTCTAGTTGTCAATCATCTAATCTCGGATCTGCACACCTGCGGAGGCAATTCCGCGTTAGTGATTACAACACTAAGTAGTATAATAGATAAGACAAACAAGTACATTCCACAATTTTCATATATTTAGTTTAATATGTGGTGGAGCGATTCCGCTATACTCCAAAACAATGCGGAGGAGGTGTCCGCTGTGATCCGCACACCCCGGCCGTAGCCTTTTTATGGGGAGGCTACCACTACCGTCTCCAGTGCCT